>JARHVA010005622.1:10000-60000 GCA_037957365.1 Torreya grandis | reverse complement strand
AACATTTGATATCTAGATCAGGTTAAACATCATCATGGAAATTAAAACAATAGAATAATGACAAATAAATTCATCAACATAAATATATAATATATAATATACATCATGAGTCAACATCAATGAAACAGGAGACACATTATATAGATCAAAATAATATAAAGTTCTATGTATATCATGAAATCAAAACAACTATATAAATCTCAAAACAAGGTTTATACAATGATAATATATACATCACATAATAAAAAATGTAGAGCTATAATAAAAAATCAGCTCTAACTCTGGTCATTTCTAGGAGGACTCATATGAGGCCTATCCTCCTAAAAGATGTCTTATAACATGTAGTGGAATATGTTATGGTGGACCCATCAAAATTGAAGGAGGATAAGATACTGATCTCTCTAATGCCAAAGTCTGATTTTACTTGAATGTCCATCTTGATCTCTGGACCTAGTTATTTTCATGGAAGCTAGATGCACTAAATAATTACGGTATTGCTAACTCATAAAAACTATGATAATATCTAGCCTCATACTTGGATATTAACACATCATCTTTAGTCTGCACCACATCTACTAGTGCCCTAGCCAAAACATGTTGTGAGAAAAATTTCATAGCCTCGCCCCACTCCCCACGTAGCCTCTACAGATTTTCTGGGGCCTTGTCCCACTCAATGATCATTGCCACCAAATTTACATCTTGCATGATCAATTAACTCTAAATGGACATCATTTTTGTAATTAACCCCTTAATATGGCAATCTTTGTATCTCTCACTATGATTAGACCCTGTAATATGGTGGTGTCAACTTTGGACCTTAACAACAATGCCCATAGTTCAACCACCTCCTCATTCAATCCTGATATCTTAGTCACCCTAATAGCTATCTCCATTTGTAGTGTGTCTATAGTGGCATGATCAATGTATGATTAACTTAGTTGTGATGGCCTTGACTAACTTGTAGTATAACACCTATCTTCTCTTGACCCTCCTACTATAGCAAGGGTCACCTCAGTATTGTAGGCATCTATCTATCCAAAAAAAAATGTCACTTAAAAAAATATGTCAATTAAAATGACAATCAAAATCATGACCTCATGATCAATTAGATGCTTAGCATCAAAAACATCAATGTCTACTATGCCATCCTAAATTTCAACATCTATAATACTAATAAAATCCTCCAACATAGCCTATCATCCCTATCACAACCAATGAATAGTTTGTATGTGGATATGAATCTAAAGAATGCAGCAATAATTATATAGGATCATAATGGCCTCTCTAGTAGGAAAATGCAAGGCACTAATCTCTAAGTTCTAGTGCTCAGCTAGTGTAGAGATAAAATCATTATCTACTCTAATAGCTAACATGTGTGCAATGTGTAGAAACCCAACCATAAAGAGAAGTGTTATGACATCATCAATTTAAATATCATAATGTTTTATAATCCATGATTGAGGCTCTTGCACTATCAACACTATGGTTTTCTCCATAAATCAAATAAAAGTAGAACACTTAATCAAATTTACCTATCTAAATATTGATAATCTAAAAATAATCACATTAGACATTGCTCCTATTTTCATCTAAATATTTAATTCAATAATTCTACTCAATCAAATAAGTTTTCATTCAAGCAAGACTTCTTATAAATTTAATTTAATACACACTTGGGTGATCTCACTATTTTATGGTGATATCAGTATTTAGCAAGGCATTCTTGTCATTTAATAGGATTTTCACATTATTTCTAATGGAATTTACATCATTTTTAGAAGCCCTTATTCCCCATGGATTTCATGCAATTTTCCTATTCAATATTGTCATTTCTCAAGGTGTTCTGGCCATTTAGCAAGATAATCCCACCATTTAGGATATTTTTACCCTATTTCCATTGTCATTACCAAATTTTTAGTGATTCCAACCTTATTTTATCAATCCCACCATTTTCATTAGTGATATACTAAGTATTACCTCCAATTTGATCGTAATCTCACCTTTTGCGAAGGTGATCTTGTCATTTTCATGTTTTTTTCAAAATGGTGAGATCATTGTTACTCCTAATTCTACCTACCATTTTAGGTATTAAATAAAACCAAATTTAAAATTTGAAGTGTCTCATAGAATGCCCACTTCCTTATTGGTCACTTGTACTCTCATAGATGCTCGCCAAGGAAATTATGTCACATAATGTGTGCCATCAAACTTGAAGTTATCACACATAAAATCTAGAGTATGAATTTCTAAATAGGTATGGTGAAAATGAATTCTTTTTAAATTTATACTTGTAAATTTTGAATTGTTACCCCTAACATTGCTTCATTTTTCATCTTGAGAGGCCTATTTATGGATATTTTTTCCATTTTTAGTCCCGTTTTCACCTCTCATCATCATTTCACAACATCGTTTGTCACATAATGTGTCATTTCTTGATTTTTGAGGGCTAGTTCATAAAAAATATTTTTTGACCACTCCTTTGAGAGGGAATTCTAGGCATTCCAAACATTGTTTGGGGTATCATTATGAACTCATTTTACAATATTCAATAAAATGTGAACACATCATTCTTCAATCATTATAAAATACTCTTGAAATGAATTCTTCATTTTTTGAAAATCACTTAATTTATCTAAGTCTCCAAATACCTTTCAAAGTGCAATAAAATGTAGACTCTGATTTCATTATTTTTGTGTCTAAATTACAATCAGAACAACTTTTTAAAAAAATACATGGATTTACTTGGAAATAATCATTTACTCCAAATCACCTATTTAATTATTGATTTCATCCCAAATTATGATGACACATCCTTAATTGAGGAAACACATCATAACACAACACTAAGATTACCAACAACATTTTGAATGAAGTTGATACTTTATAAGTGTCACCACAAGACAATTAAATAAAATGTTTGATTGAAAAAAAACATTGAAAAAGTCATATTAATTACCATGGCTAATTAACCCATGAATAATCAGGCCAAATCTTCCTCTAATGGAAAATTCCATAATTTTTTTGAATTGTCTATTTTCTAAGATCAAATTTGGATTATTATCTCATTAAATATGACATCACTAAGGTAAGTGTACAAGCAATAGAAATGAGAATTTTTACATACTCAACATGATCATAAATACCTCTTACACACAATATCTTCATAATTTTAATCTCTTAAATACTTTATGCTTCCATTAATAGAGTTTCTTACAAATTTAACCTCCTACATTAATTATAACGAGGATTCATACTCAACCATTAATCCTCATCTTAGATGGATAGTCCACAATCATTTGAAAAATTTATAAATTGACAAGACTCCTCTATTCTTTAAAAATATTTTTGTGCTAAACTTACTCTACTAAAACTCTAAAAATAAAATGACAAATTCCTTCATTGCTCAATAAAACCATGCATATCATAAGGGTAGATGCTGACTGAATGATTCTATGATATTTATGAAGACATAAACCTTTATATCCAAGCTAATAAAACTTGTATGCCAAAAATATAGTAATCCAAAGAGAAGGTGAAATTGTATTATTTATCTTCTTTGTACTTGTTTATCTCTTGCTTGTTCTTAACCAATCTGAAGACATTAACTTGGATTTTAGGTTTTTATGTATTTTATTTTTGATTTTATACTAACAAGAAACTAACTCCCTCATACTCATGTTTAAAATATAAAATCATCATTATTAATAAGAAGCATGGAGAACAAATATGACCTCAAGAATTATATTATCCTTGTTATTAGATTGAAGATGATGCTTTTATAAAGGGAGGTGGATGTAATAACCCTCATATTTTTATAGTGGATTTATTTAGTAATAGTACCTTAATTCTTATTTTTGATCCATTTTACAATTATAATATGAATATAAGGGATTTGAAACCTTAGTAGTGGCTAGACATTGTAATCTCTTTATTAAGATAAGTGCTTCAACATAATTTCTTCCCTGGTGACTTGGTTTATGACATCCTTATTAATATAAATCATTATAAAACTTTTAATTATGTGCATATTATTTTTTAATAATATAGTTGCATGTAAGTAAGAAATTATCATGAATAGGTTTTTAGTGTATCGATAAACTCAACTCATATACAAGTACATTAATGTATAATTTTGTCATAAAATTTCTTATCTCTTAACATCAAGATGTGTTAAAAAGTATTATAATATTATATCTTACTAATTAAATTACATTTTGTTAAAGTCAATCCTAAGACTCGAGATATGTGGAACGATCATAACGTATAAAAGTGTGGTTTATTAGTGCCTAACAGTACTATATATTTTACCTGAATCATTTAATGCCAACATGCTTCCTAATAGCCACCAATCATGCATGATTATTTCTCAACTTGATTTCAATATATCTGAGTCAATTCTGAATAGGTAAATAAACTAATATTTACCTAGTTAGCACTAACATAGTATTATTTACCAATGTTGGGACCAATGAGATGATTTGGCATATGTTTTTCTTAAGATTTTTTATTAGATATGCATAAGAAGGAAGTAGAGTGTTATGAAGGCTAGGGATTTTAGGCACATGTTTTGAATTGATAGATGGTGCTCTCCCCTAGAGGTTTGTGGTAGCTAGTGGGTTAGGTTTTCATATATGTATTTTGGGTCATATATTGTTTGATGCTACTTTAGTTTCCATCTGTGGTCTATTAAAAATAAGGTTTTAAAGAAGTGTGGGAAGAGTAGAGAAACATCTACATGCTTGATGATGAAAAGAGGGGCCATTTGAGGGTTTGTAACTTTCCAAATCAGGTAGATGCAATCGGATGGTAATTTTTTGGCAAGGTTTATTTAGCACTATATCTTCTTTTAGGATCTAGGTTAGTGTGTTTTTAATAGATTTTGGGTTCCCTATAGCCATAGACATGTCATGCTCTCTAGAAGTCATTGAACACTTAGATACCATCATCATAACCTATCATCACTCGAAACCCAAACTTCATCCATTACCCTTGTTTTTGAGATATAGGTTGTAGGAGACAATAAAACTCACATTTAAAGCTTCAAGATTCTAAGCAGAATGTTAAGCTCTTCTATAGATTCTGTAGGTTTTCATTTTTTGATACCATCTCTTATAGCTTTTATAACTTTCTCTTACATGCTTATTTTACCAAAATCTACAAAGCACTTTTTTTAAGCATCGTAGACAAAAGGGACTCTAATTTTGATGAAATATGGAGCCCTAACATCACACCTTTACTCCCTAAAGTTTCCCCTTTTCATAAATAATTATCAGTAGTTGTTCACACCCATATCCATCCCTTATCCACCATTAGGGCTGCCATAGAAATGTATTTTTAACATATTGGGTCCTGTAACTTTTCTCAAAATATCACTTAGGTTTTTATTTGTTATTCTATAGTTGTGTACCATCGATTAGGGTTTTGTGTATCATATCTTTTTTAATGGAATTATTTTAATTAAAAATATTACCATCTGGGGAATATGGTTGTATATCTTCAGTGTAATAGATATTAATAACCTTTGATGGGATTATTTTATGAATGTTTTGAAACAAGTTGAATCTTATTAGGTGCACAAATCTTATTCTTCTAGTTTATTTCTCTAGTAGGTGTGTGTCTATATGTAACAAGTTGAATCTTAAATATTTCAACTTAAGACATGTCTACTAAAGTATATTTCATGATCATATAACTTCTAATGAAACAAGTTGAATCTTATAAAGTATGGGAAGTCTACTTTTTCTGAGATGAGTGTGAATTATTGAAGTTAAAGTATGTAATATATTTGTTGGATATTACATACTTTAACTTGATGAGTTGAATTTATGTTCTCATCTCCTTTAATTGGTTGAACCTTCAATAAATTATTTTTGGGAATTTATTATTTTTGTTTGGTGCCTTATAATCAGTGTTTGATTATAAGGCACCAAACTTCTCACAAGTTAAAGGAGATCAAGACTGATAACCTCTCAAGTTATCAGTCTTGATCTCAAATGGTTTCCCTAATAGATAATGCCTCCAAAATTGCAAGCATGAATAATTGTCATAAGTGCCAAATAATCAGGGGCATAATTTGCCTCACATGGATTTAATTCCTTGGACTCATAGGCTACCACTGAGCCATCTTGCATAATAACTTCTGCAAGTCCATCCCTAGATGTATCGGTGGTGACTAAGAATTTACCATTAAGATGATGATCACATCCACATATAATGTCAACTACTATATTGAAAATACAAATGGTTAGTGACATTTCACACACTGTAAATTTACATCATTTTTATGTCTGCACTACTTAAATCTAAAAAAATAATAATAACAAACCAACAACCCTATCGAAAGTACTATATGTGTCATGCTTGCAATTGCATATCTCTGTTCTTAGCTTTAAAAATTATTCTATTTGGTTATAGCCAATTTATACATATATAAATTATTGTAACTCACTTTAAAATGGCTCCTATGTATGAAAATGGTATTAGTGCTTTTCTAATGACATCTCATTCTATATTGCAATGGTTGTATGTATGCTTAAAATGCTATTAGTAGCTATTGGTGAAATGCATTGACATACCAAATTTTTTCTACTTGCTTATTGATTTTAAGGTAAAAATATTTGAGGATTTTAGGTAGACTAAAGATGGTAAACTTTTCTATCCATATTTTTGATCAAAAAATTAAGGTAATTTTGCATCTATGTTGATTTCCTGTATTTAACATTTAGTTTTTGTGCATGGTAAATGCAATGTTGATTATGCATGATAAACATGATTTTGCCATATCGTTAATATCTATCAAGTTTTTTTATGTCGTTAATTTTTAGATTTTGATTGATTAATAAATTTTATTAAATTTCCATGATTCTCCTTTCTTCAATGATACAACCTTTATAATTTTAGATTTCTATGTTTCTCCTTTCTTCAATGCTACAACCTTTATAATTTCTCTACTTTTATGTTTCATATAATAAGAAATATATACTCATCACCAGCTGGGGATAAAATAGGGGTGGTATAAATATTATTCTATTCAATTTTTTTGTATCATCAATTCTTACAAGCTTTGGTTTTTATGTCATGATGTCTAGTCATCTATTAACATGCATTCCAATCAATCACATGTTAGTAATTTTAGTGGGGTTATTCAAACTTCAGACCTAATCTTATTATATTTGTTAGTGTCTCATGGTTTGTTTTCTCTAGATTATATGTTTGAATTTCAATTAATTTTTCTGCATATGACTGCATCCATCTAGATGTAGTGTGTTATTTCCCTTATAGAAAATATTTTAGGAAAATTATTTTGTTGCTATTAGGAAATTGATTCAAAGAAATGAGATAAGTTCAATAGTAAAAATGCTACTTCTTTAGAATATGATTGAGTACAAAGAACATTTTTTATTTTGGTATATTTTCAAATTTCTAGTTTGGTGAAAGGGGATAAGTGATGCCTTACAATTATTTTAAACTCTAGGATGCATAAAATGAGGTAATATTTTTTGATTTATCACATAGAATTGAAGTGTATGGTATCTTATCCTTTGTCATTATCTTTTTTTCATTAGTTAACTGAGGGACTTATTAGGAATATTCTCTTTAAAAGTGTATGATAGTTACATCAAAGTCCCTATGGGCCATGATATGGATAAGTGACAAATATAAAAAGTTTCTAGAACTTAGTTAACAACTGAGAAACAAGGTACATAAGATAACTTCAAATGCTGAAGTAATTTAAAAATAATTTATTAAATTGGTAACCGTGGTAGGGATGGATAATTCTAGACTTTCCTTTGTAATGAGCAAGATAATAATCATGTAATATCCTTCAACATGGAGATGACTATAATCATTATCCATAACTAGTTGAACATTTTATTACAAAGTAAATAGATTGGAAAAATTATTTATTTTTCTCTAATATTTGTTGGTAATTGATAATTGCCTCACTCGTGGAGCTCATTATTATTCCTCCAATTCAAGTAATATATACTTTTAAGCTCATATTAGGAGTGTAATATGAATCAAAAGAACAAAACATTTCAAGAGAATATCTTTGAAGAGATCCAACTACCAACTATCTGTAGAGAAGACTCTACATGGTTTTTGTAATTTGACACACAAACTCTAAGCATTTGTAGTTCCAAAATTCTCATAATAGTGTTAACATATTTAATATCTAGAAAATGATATGGCCCAAGCATGGATAATGTGATGTCCCTTACTTAGGGCCTCTTTTTGTCTCTACACAACTCTAATATATAGCAAATAAAGCTCTGATACCACTGTGATATCCCCTTCAAACAGGGAATATAGAAACACAAAAGCTCTAAACAAAGATACAAATTTGCAGAATAGATTCAAATATGCATAAACAAATCACAATATATTCTCTCAATAACAAATCAAAGATATCATCACTTGTTCTTCTAGACGATTACACAATTGAGTCTCTGTCATACAAATAAAAGAATATTATAATCTGGTCTTAAAACCTTGGCTTTTGCTAATCTGGCAATGAAATCTGAATTCTAGAAGGTCTCAGTTTTTCTGTGTCGACACATAGACGCCGTCGTCGGTCGATATCTCACCGACGTCGGTCACTGTCGATTGGCTTTCTACCGATGTCAGTCTTTAGTCGACCGATGTCAGTCACTGGAAGCTCTCTATCTGTCGAGGTCAGTGCCTAAGCGGATCTATGTAGACTTGTACGGACTTAGTACGACCGCCAACCTATCTATTTTCAACCCCTGATAGCTGAACAACCTAATCTCAAGAATATATGATTCTAACACAGAAGATCTATATCTGTATAACTTATTGGATCAAAAACTAAATAAAGAAATACTTGGAATATCTGTAATAAATTCTGTGTGAAGTTATCTCTCAACCCTGAAATTCTGTGATAACTTTTGGATGAAGCTATCTCTCAAATCTGTACCTCTGTGATAACTTCTGGATGAAGCTATCTCTCAATTTGGCAATAAATCAGCTGATATCTCACAACCTCTAAATCACACACAATGAAGAGGGAACGTTCTCCACTACAATGGAATCCTGGAACCCTTGGCTCAGTCTTCACAGAAGAATTTCTTTAATATCAATAATCAATAGTCAAATCATACATCAATAATGGCCTCCTTGAGAAACCCTTATACCCTCAAAAGATATGCTTTCCCTAATTAGGGTTTCTTAAATTAGAATCAGGGTTTCTAATTAAAAATAGGCTAAATAATTAATATTTGATTAAATCAATCAAATATTAATATCTCCCTCAATACATGTCGGATCCTCGAACCGATCAAAGCTAGTGAATCAGGGAATGATTCCGCACATGACCATACCAAAATAAAGGTACTCTGCTGCATGTCAAATATCCCTAAATAATAGGAGCTCAGGCCCAATGTGTCTAAAATAACCTAAATGAAAACCAAATGTAGAAATTCTGTGAATCAAAGTCAAGCCAAGCTCCATCATGACCCTCTATCCATCTTATTAGCCTACGAAGGTCGTATAATAGGCTAATCATCAAGTCTATCAATGTCCACGGAAAAGGGGACATGACAATCCACCCCTCCAAAAATTGCTTGTCCCCAAGCAATCTCAGAACAATGAACCACTCGATCCACCTGGATCCTAAAGGTAGTTATGCTCTACACAGATGTAAATCAAAGCAACTACCTGCAACATCAGTAGAAGTAGAACAAAGAAAGACTCATAATCAAACTGGCGCATGAAACCCCAACCTCCAAGATTACAAATACCATAGTCAAGAGCACATGAGAAACAAACTCTCAAAACATCATAACCCAAGTAGAATGGACAACTCAAACTGCCAATTCCATCTGCAAGAGATGGTGCCAATCCATCCCATAACTAATCCCTCTGTAAAGGTGGCACAATGAAAAGTACCACACTATCATATGTGTGAGAAGAATCACTCTGGAAACTTGACTCCACTGGTATCTCAAACTCATCCCAAATAGGTACTCCCAAATCTTGGACATGTGTGTCAGCCTCAACAACATGCTCATCATCAGTACTCAATGTACTAACCTCTGAGTATACCTCCACACTCTGAATGCAAGCATCAGACTCATCCTCACTGACTAACACCTGAGCTAAACTTACCTTAAGACAAAGCTCATCCACAACATCCCCAACTGATCCTACCTATGAAGATAATACAGATGAATCATTACCTAAAGATGTGTTGATGTCTCCCTTTACTGGATCAGCATGTCTGTCAAACTCATCATCCAAACTTCTACATGTCATAGGGAAAGTACTACGATCCTTAGGCCTATCAATTAAACTCTTTAACCACATACCAGCTCTAGGTGAGACATTTTTCTCTTTTGTCCAGACATACCATAAATCTTCTGCCAAAAGTTTAGAGATTTTATCTTCCTCCTCAAATAAGATTGTGAACATGATAGAGTGCATTGATGCTAATACATCACTGCAATGAAACTCATCTAAAATATTCCAAAATATTTTAAACATCTTGCGAATTCCACCAATAAAACCTACTAACATCATAATGTTTTGAAATCCATACCTTGCAAATGTTTCAAGTAATCTCACCCTCTTTGCGAAATGAGGATCTCTAATGTCATCCAACTTTTCGAAGCTTTTTACCATGGCATGAAGTGCCTCTCTCATAATCTGATCATCATAAAAATTAAAGCCAGCTATTATCCCCATGATTTCACTAATACAAGAGAGAGTTGCAAGTCTTACCACCTCATCATGATGTCTCAATAATTGGGGCTTCACCAAAGAATCAAATGCTGGAGATAACACTGTTTGCATCTCATAAGAATTTGACTGCTCAACCTTACTTAAATGGATTTCTAACTCCTCTAGAGTTTTTATAATGTCATCTGCTTGCTGGAATGGATTATCTAACTTCTTCTTAGCATTGTGCATTCCTTCTTCCAAATCTTTGACACCTGTTAAAGCCATACTGATACCCAAACTACCCAACAGGATGGAAAGACATTAGCTCTGATACCACTGTGATATCCCTTACTTAGGGCCTCTTTTTGTCTCTACACAACTCTAATATATAGCAAATAAAGCTCTGATACCACTGTGATATCCCCTTTAAACAGGGAATATAGAAACACAAAAGCTCTGAACAAAGATACAAATTTGCAGAATAGATTCAAATATGCATAAACAAATCACAATATATTCTCTCAAGAACAAATCAAAGATATCATCACTTGTTCTTCTGGATAATTACACAATTGAGTCTCTATCATACAAATAAAAGAATATTAAAATCTGGTCTTAAAACCCTGGCTTTTGCTAATCTGGCAATGAAATCTGAATTCTGGAAGGCCTCGGTTTTTTTGTGTCGACACACAGACGCCGTCGTCGGTCGATATCTCACCGACGTCGGTCACTGTCGGCCGGCTTTCTGCCGACGTCAATCTTTAGTCGACCGATGTCGATCACTGGAAGCTCTCTATCTGTCGAGGTTGGTGCCTGAGCGGATCTGTACGGACCTGTACAGACTTAGTACGGCCGCCAACCTGTCTGTTTTCAACCCCTGATAGCTGAATAACTTGATCTCAAGAATATACGATTCTAACACAGAAGATCTATATCTATATAACTTATTGGATCAAAAACTAAATAAAGAAATACCTGGAATATTTGTAATAACTTCTGTGTGAAGTTATCTCTCAACCCTGAAATTCTGTGATAACTTCTGGATGAAGCTATCTCTCAAATCTGTACCTCTGTGATAACTTCTAGATGAAGCTATCTCTCAATTTGGCAATAAATCAGCTGATATCTCACAGCCTCTAAATCACACACAATGAAGAGGGAACATTCTCCACTGCAATGGAATCCTGGAACCCTTGGCTCAGTCTTCACAGAAGAATTTCTTTAATATCAATAATCAATAATCAAATCATACATCAATAATGGCCTCCATGAGAAACCCTTATACCCTCAAAAGATATGCTTGCCCTAATTAGGGTTTCTTAAATTAGAATCAGGGTTTCTAATTAAAAATAGGCTAAATAATTAATATTTGATTAAATCAATCAAATATTAATATCTCCCTCAATACATGTCGGATCCTCAAACCGATCGAAGCTAGTGAATCAGGGAGTGATTCTGCACATGACCATACCAAAATAAAGGCACTCCACTGCATGTCAAATATCCCTAAATAATAGGAGCTCAAGCCCAATGTGTCTGAAATAACCTGAATGAAAACCAAATGTAGAAATTCTACGAGTCAAAGTCAAGCCAAGCTCCATCATGACCCTCTATCAATCCTATTAGCCTACGAAGGTCGTATAATAGGCTAATCATCAAGTCTGTCAATGTCCATGGAAAAGGGGACATGACAGATAATAAATGCACCTTGTCATTATATGTTAATATAAGTTTAAACAAACACTCAGAGACTAAGAAGATTAGCTTCAGCATACTATCAACATATCGGTATCCGCAACCTCATTCTAATCAGATGCTACCCATCTTAGGTAAAGAAAAATCCTTAAAAAAATCATTTCTCTCTTTAAGTTGCATTAGGATTTGTTCTTCTAAACAATCTAGAATTGATTATCATCATGGAAATTTGTGTATATAATGTGATATTTTTATTTCCACATTTTGAGCCTTATGCTAGACTCATCATCAAGAATAAATCCTATGCTTCAATATTGACAACAATGCTAATCTATGAACCATATTTTGGTAAGGTATTTTCATAAAACAATTATGTGTTTTTTGATTGATTAAAATTTTACATATTGGTAACTAACTCCTCCAAACATTCAACACATTTATAAATACTCATAACAGAGTTTCATTTAACATTGGGAACAAAAAATGGGCTCTAAATTATGCATTCATGAGCTTCTATGAATTTTCATCTATTTTGACTTGGGCATAGAACATCTCATATGATGATGACCTCCTTTCATTCTAGGGAAAGTTAGGACCTATACCTGAACCAAAGTTTCCCATCAAACATGCAAAAGTCCCTGAAATAGAGTAGGGAAAAAAGGATGGAACACGAAGATGCCCTTGTTCTCATAAAAAAAATCTACATTGTACTTTAAGTATATTTAGATTATCAAAATAAGTAACAAAACATATCATATTTCTTAAATTTTTTTCTCATTATACATAAATGAACATATCATTAACTGACCTATATCATGCTATGAACTTGTTCAATTAACCTAAAAAAATACAAATGGCAAACATATAAATTTAAACATTTTGAATGGCATTCTCTTTCTTTTGACCTCTCTCTATACATACATGAGTATCGGAATTGGATTATGAAGCTATCATTGAGCCTGTTGTTCTTTGTTAAAGTCCTTTACATTAGACAATAGTCTTATGATTAATATCTTTGATAAATGTTTTTGATACTGATATTTATTTGCTTATAGTAACAATATTATTCCATATTCAACTTTCTATTCTATGCACTACATTTTTTTTTATGTGCTTGTTTTTTTGTAATGTATGTAATTATTTTATTGGTAGTGAAATACAATTTGATTCTCTACCTTACATAGCTGGTGAATGTTGCACCCATATGTTGTGATGTTAGGGTCTATCAAAACATTAACCAACGTTGTGGTAAGTGCATGCTAGAACCAATAACTGTTAACAATTGGCAGCAATTTTTAGCCTATTATACTATTCTATGGTTAAAAAAAGAAACTAATGCTAATGAATTTTAACTAATCCAAGCATGAAAATAGTTTTTTGTTCTATATTTAACACAAATTACTATGTAGAGTATCTGCCACTAGGTGCATACGGTATTTGAATTTCTCCAAAAAAAAGAAATGTAAAGTCATTAGAAATAAAAGTAATGGATGTAGGGTTATTTTTGCAATTTTGATGACTATATCCTATTCATAAATTTATGGATTCATTGCATATGTATAAATAGCCATTACAATATCTTCTATGGTAAATGTATATGACATTATCTTACTATAATCATTATGAGTTCAAAATAAATTATTTTTAGTTTTATACATTATATTGCATTTGGAAAATTCAATTTGTCTTTTTTTTTTAAAAAGGTTATAGGGCATAATTACATTCATTCTTCTTTACATTGCACCAAGGGCTCTTTTATTTGTGCTGAAGATATTCCAAAAGGTACGATCAATTATATTTTTGATATTTTAATCAAATTTGGAAAATAAAAATTGAAACCTCAATTGTAAAACTATCTGACATTTGTGAAAGTGATAAAAAGACAAAGGAACAAGAAATAAGAAAAAAACCTATAGTTTTAGTAGACATGGATACATATGAACATCAATCACAAACATTGATGCCACACATTGTTGATGTTTTAAGAATAAATTATCTTTTTCAAGTTATGACATTCAAATATAATGTAGGTGATTGTCAGTATGACACAATTCAAGTGTTATTAAATTTTTGTTACACATCTAATGAATTGTGGAATGAAAGGATAGAGTTATTTTTATCATGTTTGCATAACCACAATCCAAGTGCACAATGGTCATATAAATATGAATTGCATTCTCACTTGTTATATTACTTGCATGGCATATATGACAAGGGTGCATACTTAGAGAAGATGAGAATTTTTGTAAATAACATAACAAGTGCAGGTCTATCTAGACTATGGAGTGATACATTATGCATTAAGTGGCTTTCATAGTGGCCAAACATATTAATTTGCATATGGTTTGTAATGCAGAAGTGGCAATACTTACATTTTAATATAGAATCATTGAATTTGGCATATTCCATCTTATTTCATGATAGGAATCCAACTTCTAGTCATTATGAACCATTATTCACAAGAAGAGTGCAAGGTTCTACTCCTCAAATTATACATAATAAATTGTCAAATTCATGTTTGAAATTTTCAAACAAATGGAATGCAATTAAAAATGAAATACAAAGGTATCAATTGCATGGAACAAGCCCATTTTTTGAAAATTGTGAAGAAAGCCTCTATAATACCATAAGTTACTTGAAAAAAGGTGATTTTGATGTGCTATCATTGTGACATTATATTTATCAATCATTTTCAAATGTAATTTTCACAGTAGACAAATATGCAATGGAATGCTTGGAAACATGCAAATAAAAATTCATAGAATTTAATAGTAAGATTATTGTAAATTGGAAATCATATATCGATATGTTGGGAATGTCCTATGAACAAGCTCAAATAGAAGATGGGAATTTATATTTGCTATGGCTTTCAAACATCCTACAAGTGACGATTCAAAAATAG
The DNA here is from genome assembly GCA_037957365.1 of Torreya grandis. Taxonomy (NCBI): domain Eukaryota; kingdom Viridiplantae; phylum Streptophyta; class Pinopsida; order Cupressales; family Taxaceae; genus Torreya; species Torreya grandis. The sequence goes on along the minus strand of JARHVA010005622.1, from coordinate 44,723 downwards.
TCAACAACAATTATAAAGATGTCAAACATATATAGCAATTATCAAATGCAAAACACACATACAATGTCATTAAATTTGAAATAGAAACAAGTCATATTCACTATGAGCCATTGGAAGAAACCTAGGAAAAATCAAGTGGATCTTATCAATCTAGCATATCTATCCATTCACTAAAAAAAATGTGTTCAAGAAATGGACATAGAATGGATAAATGTAAGCTTATATGTATTCAAGCAAATACAAATGCAATTGTTAAATCAAATTAAAATATGAACACTAATAAAGAAACTTGATAAACAAGAACTAGAATTACATAGCCTCTGATAGAAAAAATGTCATTACATTTATTGAAAAAAGAAATTTGAGATCAAAAAAGGTTGTCACATGTGGAACAAGAAAACACTAGGACACAAGAACAAATTTCCATTGGAAACATATCAATAGCTCCAATAATATGAAATAGACCACATGATAATGCAACATCAAAGACAATAGATTCGAAAATTACCAAATGCACATCATTACATTCTTTGAAAACAAGAATACATAGATTTAGAAACAATGAGTGTAAAATAAAAAATGAAATTGATGAAGGTAAAAATAAATTAGAACATATCTACAAACAATTAATGACATACCTACTTATCCATGTTCTCTATGTGAATGCTTATACTTCTTTAAATATGTAATTGATCTTGACAATGACATTACTGATATTTTCGATTCGATCACTATTGAATCAAAATTTAATAAAAAAAAAATTGGAAGGAAACATATGTAAGCAATGTAATTTGGATCTTGAAAATTAAAAAATGCCCATGTTTGTCTCACCTTATCAAATATGAAGAAATCAACCAATACAAGTAGTTCAAACATTAAGTTATTTAGAAGAAAGACTAGTTTCCATGCATATGGCCTTCACTAAAATAAATAAACTAGGATATAAATGAGAGAAAATAGGACTTCTTAGAATAATTATAAATGTTACTATTGAATTTAATCATATTAAAAAAAATTACCTAGGAAAATTGAAAATGACAATCAGATAATTATAATTACAATTAAGCAAATATTAGAATATGGCAATGTATATTTGAGAAAAAATGTTAGACCTACATGTGTGACGAATTCATTAGTTGAAACTTTCAAAATATCTTTATATATGAAAGAGGAAGTCACTATTGATAAAGAATTGCTACATACCTTTGAAAATGAAATTGACCAAAGAGCAAAAGAAATTCAAAACACTAAAGATATTAACCAAGATTTAATTGAAGTTTGAATTAGAACCAATTATAGAATTAGTTGTTCATGGATTTGAAAATTCACATTTAATAAAAGACTTTGAAGAAAGCATTATTGAAATAACACCATCTGAATGCTTTAAGCCATTGTGTATTTTTGAAGATAAGTACTCATAAGAAATGAACTTTCCAACTTTATATTATGGTTGTGCTCAGCCAAATGATGTTACAAAAACTTTTTCTTATAAAAAATTAGCGAAGTGGGATCTATTACATCAGGACAATGACATTGAAAATCACATCACAAATCTATTCTTCAAAGCAATTAAAATTATCATACAATAATTTTCCAATTCTTCATAGATATGTATAAGGAAAGGTGAATTGAAAGGGAAAACATTATATGCAAGATTCCTTAAGAAAAAGCCAAATGTAGAATTTTTTTTTGAAATCCCCAAAAGGTTTTCGATGCTTAAAAAACATTTAGATAGCACCTGACTATTTATTGAAAAAAAAAAAACATCTTTACAATGATAAGGTAATTAGGGCCACCAATATTTTTCGTAACACTAACGAGCATAGATCATGTTTAGAGTCCCCTTTGTAATGCACTAGGTAGTATGAATAGGAAAAATAAAGCCCAACACAATGCAAATGTTTTATCAAATGATATAGATTTGATGATAATAAATAATCTAGTAATTTGTAGTTGTTATTTCAATCATAAAATAAATGCATTTAAGAAGATGATGTTACAAAATAATCAATTATTTGGCAACATTATCGATTACTTTTTCATAAAAAAATTTCAAAATAGAGGAAATGAACATGTTCACTTTATGATTTGGATATGCAATGCACTGATCTATGGCCAATTCTCAAATGCTGAAATTGAATCATTTGTAACAAAATACATATCTTGCGATTCATTATTACTAGATGAAACACTATTGCAAATGCAAACCCATCCTCATAAAAAAGCATGTAAGAAGTAAAAGAATTTGTAATACAAATTCAACATCCCACTACCTATAATTGATGAAGTAGTAATACTAAAACCTTTATAAAATACATAATAGGAAATCATAAATACCACTAAAACATATTTAAAATTGCTAGAAAAAAAAAGTATGACATAAATACAACATTTGACATGTTCTAAAAATGTGAAAACTTAACTAAAAAAGCTTATGTGAAACCTATTGCGATCAATTACTACACATCTTATAATTATTTTGAAAAGACACCTAGTGGAATGTGGACCAATGCTTTAACAATTGATATTCCCTAGCTTTGGTATGCAAATATAGATACATAATTTATTCTTGATGCATATTCTGCTACAATGTATTGCACATCTTATATGATTAAGTTAGATTGGAAACTAACAATGGTTTTCTTGAAAGTCTGGGAAGACCTCTAAAAAAAAATGAGACTAAATTTCAATTTTTACAAAAAATTGGTAACACCCTCCTTAACTATCAATAAATGTCCAATTGATAAGTAGTTCACATAGTGATATCACTACCATTAACATTATGGCTCTAAGAAATCTATTTTTATAAACACGTCACCATTGGTAAATAGAAAAGCTACTTTGAAAAGTCCTAAATTGTTAGCATAGTAATGTGATCACTCCTAAAATATAATGTGTGCTTTACCCATAGACAAATACAATGGAAGACCAAAATGTTCAGAACATATGTGCTTAGCATAATATGCAATGCACTATGTAGAAACAAGCAGATATATGAAGAGACATCAAAAACCACAAATCATACACTATGTGAGGTACAACAAAATCATTGACCCTGAAAACTATTATAGAGAGAAAATGATGTTGTTCATACCATATTGAGAACTAGAAGAAACATTGAAAAAAGATTCAAGGACATGACTTGCAACTTAGCTAGGACACAAGGAAACCATACAAGATACAAAGGACAAATTCATAATGTAATTCCAAAAAAAATGATGTGAGATTGACATTGATGCTATGCATATTGCTAAAGCAATAATTATGATATTTGACATTGGAAATGGTAATGAATGTGATCAAAATTTTGATACAAATGATGAATATGATATTGGGGCTGATATGAATCAAATGACAAAAAAAATCCAACAAAAACTTGACCACCAAGTAAATTTTAAATGGACAGACAACCATTTATTATAAACAAAGACAAACATTTCAATTTGCAAAAAGATTTGAAATCTAAACAACAATAAGTTGTTAAATATGTTATAATAAGAAAACAAATTTATCCAGACAAAATAGTTCACTTATTTCTAATAGGGGGAACTAGAACAGGAAAGACATACAAGGCAAAAGTAATTTACCAAGCACTATGTTGTTTCTACAATAGACAACTTAATAAAGACCTCTCAAAGTGAAAGGCATTATTGTTGCATATACTGGAAAAGATGCCTACAATGAAAATGGTGCAACTACTCACTTAGTTTTTTAATTTCCATACAAAATGTAAAAAATGCTACCACTAGATTCCAATACTCTAGATAGTATGATCAACAAATATGAGTAGCTTCATGTAGTTCTTATTGGTGAGGTATCATTAATAGTAATGAAGTGCTTTTAAACATAGACAAAAGGTTATGTGAAATCATTCACACACTAATAAAAACATTTAGAAACCTAGATGCCATTTTTTTGGTGATTTCTACCAGACACAACTTATTCTCAACAATTGGATATTCAAAGAACCCAAAATTCAAAGTGAGGCAATACCATACACATTTTGGAATGAAACTGTAAAATACTTTAAACTAAAACAAGTAGTGAGGCAACCATATATTTGATTCACATCGATTCTAAATCACATAAGAATGACCAATGCAATAACAACATACATTAAATACTTAATTCGACACTGCCATATATGTCCTCCACTTGACCCAACATTTCCATACCTTTTTCATTGAAAACAAAGATGTTAAAATTTATAATAACAATATTCTGAATGTTTTGAAAGGAGAAACATATACAGTAATTATAATTTACCACATAGAAATTAATGAAATTGAAAAGGACTATACACCTAGTAATAAAAAAAATTTGGTGAAGAAAATATCTCTGAAAAGAAACATCCTAGTTGAGCTAACTATAAGAAATTATAATATAAAAGATGGCTTAGTGAATGGTGCAAATGGAAATTTTCAATATTACACAAGCACATCACCTAAAATTATATGGATGTAGTTTCATGATGCCAATGTAGGCAAATTACAATGGAAAATAATGGATTCCTTATATAGTAAAAAAATAGATAAATCATGGACTCCCATAATAAGAGTTACAAAAAAATAAATGGAAAAAATAAAACAAAAATGCAAGAGCAATTCCATGTACAAGTAGCATGTGCGAGAACAATTCATAAGTTGAAAGGCCTAACAATAAATGCTTTGGATTTTGACCCTCATGGAATAAACCATCATGGCCTTATTTATACTAAACTATCTAGATTAAAAACCATTGAGATGTTGTACCTTGTTGAAAGACTAAACAAGTAGAATTTCATAGTGTCAGATGAAGTTCAAAGTGAAATGGAAAGGCTTCTAAACAATGCACAATGAAATTTACTATATGATCTTACTGCAAAAACTTGTAACTATTTCAAAATATGTTCTTTGAACACTAGGAACTTGTAATTGTACTTAGAAAATATACTACATGACCACCAACTCATGAAATCAATTGTGTTATGCCTAAAAGGAACTTGAATCAAATGAAGACCAAAGATGAACTTGCTCATTGAAAATTTCAATTGTTTTTGCTGCAATGAATATTCATGGTCTATTGACATGCTATATGAAATCTTTTTCAGCACAAGGCATTGAAACATTTATAATAAAGAACATAGAAACAATTACCAATGACTTATGTTTTGAACATATGTCTATACGAATATCGAATGTGTATTTGGCGCCAAGATCCCCTCTTGTATACCTTTTAAAATTTGTACATTAAATCACATCGTGTCCAAAACCAAACATGAAAATCATCATAGTTAGTGATTTCAATATTCACATAGCACAAAACAAAAGTACCCAAAAACAATTGCATCACTTTATGACAAACCATAATTTGCTTCTAGTACTATGTCCATCAACAGTAGAGGTAGGTACAATAATAGGCCACATGTGGAGAAATATAAAAAATAAAAGATACAATTGAATATGTTTCATGCATATTGCATTGACCACAATACAATTTCAATTACATTAAACATAAATAGTTGAAATAAAAATAAATCACATTTACATTAGCAATGTGTAATTCAAAAGTGCTTCATTTACATTTTTCTTCTATGAAATTACAACACATGACATTAAAATCACAACAACAAACTAAATTTGAATCTCCAAAGAATGGCACAAACACATCAAGGAAAAGGCAAGCATCTACAAATTGATAATTATAATCATATTTTACAATTGCACACAAATTGTAAGTAGTTACAATATGCCATGCAATTTCGCTTATAGGACTTCATCTCCCAGAGGAAAAAATGTAGATCAATAATAAAAAAAGTATGCATTTACATTTTTAACAACTTATGTTTAAGATAATCTATTTTAGGTTCATAGGATCCTATTCACAAAAGAGTACAATGTAAAAATATTTAAATTTTTATGATCATACCGAATCCTTATGATAAACTAATTTTTTTTAATGGTTCCAATAAAATTTTTTATGTGTTTTATTTGAAACAATTAATAAATTTTGGGAGCATAAACTTCTTAGAAAACTTTTCATGTCTTACAAATATTATAGATCTTCCCACTATAACCAAGGTTTCATACAACAACTGCACATTTAGATCACCTTTCAATCAAATGTAGATTTAATAGAGGTGGACTATGGTTGAGAGGCATCCATACTTTTGATCACATCATATTATGGTTATTTCTAATATGCATTTCTTTGACATATACACCAATTTCCTGTCCAACCATATAGAAGATGATTACTTGTTAATAGTATACGTAAACCTATGTATATAAAAAGTAACTTGGATTTTAGAGGGTGCTTGGAGACTTCCATAAGTCTTATTTTTTTAAAAATTTTTATTTTCATCCCATCTCATTTTCTCCTTTATTTTTTGGAATCCTCGGGTTCAAGGAGTATTCCAAATCCATTATACCTGCCAATTCTAAGCTTCCTTATAGCCTTACTACCAAGGATTCTCATGATGTTCTTTAGTAAGGCATAAGGGTAGTCCGTTTAAATTATTTTGGTTACATAAAATGTCAAGGTCATAGGACACAATTGTTTGCATTCATTCCCAAGGCTGATTCCTTACAACCTATCTTTTCAAGATATGTTTAGTGAATGTTTATGCCAAATGTCATAAGTTTATATATAGGTATCACACATATGATGTATTCTATAGCTAATATTGCATTAAGATGTATTTATTACTTCATTAAATATTTAAGGGCTCCTTTGTTAAATGAATGGATTTATTTTTAGTTCATATTATTTATCTCCTATCTATGCACACTCTTGAAGTTACATCCTGCCCATTCTCCATGTTCATCCCCAAAGGCTTTGATTTACTTACTACTTTGTACAGATATATTGGATTAGATGTTCACCGGATAATCATTTAGGACTTTTTCACATTGATAGTAGTCTTCTATTTTCATTTCCTAACTTTCAGTAAATGTAATTATATTCTTTACTTTTACATAATTCAAGCCCAAGCAAGTAGACAGTAGGCCTTTCAAAATAGATGACACAAATAGTTATCAAAGTGGACATGATTTCAAAGGAGATATTATTTTCATGTATAAAATAATGCTTGATAGGAAAAATGGAAAGAGCTATTATGAATAGACATGATAGACAACAAAGGTTAAATGACAATAACACTAAATGTAGGCAACACATGGATAAAGAAGCACGATCAAATCCTTTTTCCATAAAATTCAATATCTATCAAGTACTTCTCCATTTCTCCAAAAAGTGATTAATATAGAGGAAATTTATATTTCATATTGATTATAAATAATAACATGCTAATAGAGTGTATTGGTCAGGTTTGTCTCAAACATATGTTTATTCTGAACTATATAATATAATAACTTTTGAACAAGATGGAGCACTATGCCATAGATACAATAGCAACTATTTATGTATATGCACAAAATATAGGCAATGAACTCACTATCGACATAACAAATGGAAATTTTCCAAGTGACATAGCCAAGGTAAACATAAATTTGTGTATTGTCATTATGTAAGGAAAAACACATTACATCCTGCCCTTTCAAGGAAATAATTCATTCAATTTTAATTAAAATAAGAGGTCTATTTATTCCACTTGCTTATACACAATTATGATGACATGGAAAGAAAAATAAGGAAAAAGGAACTAGCTATTTTCCTTTTCAAAAATTTAGAAAAATGGATGCAAATAGAGGATATAACACTGCACAACACACAATCCACTTTTATCACTTTTTTCAATGCTAAAAATTCTTTCCTGCATCTCCAAGCTCTCCTTGATAGGACTATCGAGGTAAATTCTATTATAGCATGTGTATTTTGTAAAATCTATAGAATTAAAAAGCCTATTATATGGAGCAAATTTTTCCTTCTTCTAGGCATGCATTTTTCTTAGGATTACACAATTCTAGTGTTACAACATGCCTCTTTTAATTATATTTTTTCTACACTTTGCATTTAATACACATAATATATGTGTTTTAATTCAGGGCTACGTATAAATTCTGGGTGCTGGTATTTTTTCATAATGATTAGCCTCACCTGACTACTATTATTTCTTCTTGCCCATAATTATAATTTAATTTTGGGATTTGGTTAATAGGGAAAATGACCTCTTCATCTTTAGGATGCATTATAGTTGTCTTCAATAACTTAATTTGTATTTAATGGAAGCCTTTTTACAACCTTTATTCCTTCTAATGCTTGTTACCTGTATAATATTTTCCATTTGCCACTTGCCACTATCTCATTCCCTGTGCTATAGGTAAAAGTAGAAGAGACTTATGATTAGGTAAATTTTAAATTAGTGTCAATTAGGAGTGATCATGCATGTCTAGACTTTAATAGTTTCTAAGACTATAATCTATTATACAATGCTTTATGTTCATAAACAATTCTATAACTTGGGAATGGAAGAAGAGATCTATTGGAAAAATGAAATAATACTTTTTAGGCAACATTTCTAGTGTTCCATGACAATTTCAATTATATGCATAGAGTTGAGAGTTATTAGATTAAGAACACCTTGCATAAACTAGTAAAATAAGATGGCCTTTGCATAAAAATTATTTACTGCACACCTAAAACATGACAAATGTCTTGTCGGGCATTGACACATCAATATCAAAGTTCAACTTAAATAATATACCAACACTATTTTGGGACTTTATCTTAAGTTAGAGAACATGGTAGGTTAGTAACACATGTTCAATGATGGCTTAACCAGTTCTTTTCAGTTTTGGTCAATTTTCATAGGATATTATCACACTATGTTGGTAACAACTTTTGATTCATATTTTTCCATATTCTTATTGTTCCATATTTGTTGTTTTTGTTGACATGGGTAGTTAAGACATTATTATTTTGTTGAGAATGCTATTTTATATCACTTCAAGAAATAAAATAAATACATCAATCTAACAGTGTTACATGCAAAGTCTCTGCTTAGAGAAGCTAACATGTACACAAAAAATCTAAGAGGCATATAGTCAACCTTATTATGTAAAAAATTAATATTGGCCTTAGAAAAGCTTAGTTATTCTTATTCTTATAGATAACTGTTAAATTCAAGGCCTTGGCCCTCATATCGACCTCCTTCTCACTGCCCTTCACCACCATCTGACTATGTTGTCATTGCCCCTCTAAAATAGTGGAGAGAGTGAATAAAACAATAAGCTAAAACATGTAGCCATATTTCCCCTCAACCCTGATGTCATCAGCCAAATGTAAATGTAACAATGACAGCTCTTGGTTAAATACCAATGTGACTATGACATGGACCACAACCCTTAATTTGATCTTTCTATATTCAATATGTATGGCTAATTCTTACAAATATCATATTTTACCATTGATGCCAAATTAGGTGCATGGTACTCTATCAATTGAAAAATCATATTCAACACCATTTGAACCAATTTGCATAAGCTATAATCTAGTAGTGGACTATATTGAACCAGTGTAGGAATCAACTGCACACTGCAATGATTGTAAAAAAGAATGCCCATACATTTACTCCCATCGACTCTTATGAAATATTAACACTAAAGTCAATAGCAATCTACAATGCATAATGAAAGGATAAGTGCTAGGTTAATTGTTCCCCACACTAAGGAGAAAAATATACACATAATACCTACAAAATAAAGAAACTATGATCTATTTTCTTTCAAAACTTGCTATGGAAGGTATTTTAAAAATTGATAAAAACAATGTCATTAAGCAAAACTTTTCATGACTCAAAAATGAAGATATGCAATTGCCTAATAATTTAGTATTTACGTAATGTTATATGTACTTGCAAATTTCATATCATTAGTAGATAAATTCATTTCAGTAACTGATACTCATAGCCACATTGTGAATGTTTCAATGTTTTTCTGATTTCAACAAAGTAGCCATGCAAATTCAACTCAAACGACAACATTGCACTCCTTGTGAAGGTATGCAATCTTTGTACAATTCAACTATATAATTTGTCTTTCACAAATAGTAAATATATATATTAATCTGTGCATAGATATGAAAATTTAAAGCTTAACTTTTAGCTCTTTTGATGTTACTATTCATAACATGCTTGCAAAATTGAAGCATCTAGAGCCCATGGAAGAGTTAAATTCCTAACCTACAATCCAGTACAAAGCTGACAAAGCCAATCGCTAAAGAAAATTACAAAAAAAATGACTTTCCATATGCAAAAAGAGTTTACAAAACCATACTATTAGTGTTATTTTCTCATCTAAGATATATTGTTACTGCTACTTTCTCATCTAAGATTTCTGTTAATATTAATTTTTGTTGCTCTTACTACTACTGATTGATGTAGAAATTATAAGAGCAGATAAAAACAAGAACTGAAACAAGAAAACAAAAATTGAACAACTTGCTACTGCAAATCTTGAAGAAAAAGATTTTATTGATCTTCAATTTTCCCTTGCTTACAATGCTGCGCCCATGGCGTCTTTAAATAGAATTGAATCCAAAATTAAACTGCATAACTAACTACAATTAACTCCATGCTAACTGAGACTAAATTGCTTCTCCAACAGTTTAACTAACAGTTTGTTAACTACTTAAACTAATTGATCTCTTACTATCAGTTAACTAACTGAATGCTTACTGTCAATTTACTAACTAATTGCTCAATTGCAGCTAACTGCTTGCATGCATGAGGGGTGGAGAAATTATCTCCAGTCAACTTGAGTTTCTAACATTCCCCCTTAATTTCTACCACTTACAACTTTAGCATTTACAATGCCTAAATTTTGTCTCAAATAATCAAAGGTCTGCTTTGCTAATGCCTTTGTATATATATTTGCCAATTGATCTTCAGATCTACAAAAGTCCAGATGGATTTCTCTATTGTTCACTAACTCTCTGATAAAGTGAAATCTTGTGTCAATGTGATTTCTCCTCTTGTGAAACACATGATTTTTTGATAATGAGATTGCTGATTTGTTGTCACAAAAGATTGGTGTTGACTCCTTTTGTGCTTGTAATAAACCTTTTAATATTCTTCTCATCCAAGTTGCTTGACATGCTACTAATGTGGCTACTACATACTTTGCTTCCACTAATGAAAGTGTCACAATAGGTTGCTTTTTAGATGCCCATGTGACCACACATGTTTCTAAAAGAAAGGCATTTCTAGAAGTACTCTTCCTATCATCAACGCTACCTGTAAAATCACTATCAGTAAAACTAGTTAAACTAAAATTGTTAGTTGTGGAATATAGAATTCTATATTCTATAGTTCCTGCCACATATCTCAATATCCTTTTTCCAATTTGCCAATGTGAGTCTTTTGGCGACTCCATAAATCTTGAGATTAAACTAGCCCCATACATGATGTCTGGGCTTGTAGCTGTAAGATACATCAAACTGCCAACTAATCTTTTGAATGTTGTAGAATCAACATTAGATCCTTTGTCTTCTTTGCTAAGTTTGGTCCCTATAGCAACTGGTGTAGGTGCTGGTTTACAATTCAGCATCTTAAATCTCCTTAACACATCATTTGCATAATTAGTTTGACATTTACAAATTCTTTTCTCTGATTGTACAACTTCTATGCCTAAAAAATACTTCATTAATCCCAAATATGTCATTTCAAATTCTTTCTTCATTGCTGATTTAAAAGTGTCTATAGACAAATTTCCAGTAAAAATCAAATCATCAACATATAAACACACAATCAAAATCTGACATTCTTTGTTGATTTTTGTGTACAAAGTAGGCTCACTATTGCTTCTACTGAATCCATTGTTTATCATATATGAATCAATCCTACTGTACGATGCTCTTGGTGCTTGCTTGAGACCATAAAGGGCCTTCTTCAATCTGTAGACTTTTTCTTCATGTCCTTGCACTTCATAACCTAGTGGTTGTTTCACATACATTTCATCTAGAAAACCATTCAAGAAAGCTGATTTTACATCCATTTGATATACATACCAATTATTTTGAGTAGCTATTGATAATACCATTCTAACAGTATCCAGTCTAGCAACTGGAGCAAATGTTTCATTATAATCAACTCCATGTTCTTGTGCAAAACCTTTTTCTACTAACCTTGCCTTGTGTTTTTCAACATTTCCATCTGCATCAAATTTAGTCTTATAAACCCATTTGAATCCTATACAATCCTTACCTTCAGGTAGAGTAGTTAGATCCCATGTTTGATTTCTTTCAATAGCATTATCTCTTCATCCATTGCTTTTATCCAATTTTCCTCATTAACTGCTTCTTCATAATACATAGGACCATGAGTGAAAAGAGCAAAATTTGAAACCAAATCTAATTTCTCTTCTTCTTGATTATAAATCTCATTCAAACTTCTCATTTTCTTACCTTTAACTCTTGATCTTAAAGTTTTAAGATTTGGATCTGATTCATCACTTACTTGTGAATTTAGAGTAGGGTGATATGCATGACTAGATGATTCACCTTGTTCATACCTCCTAGGTGTTCTTATTGGAGTGCTTGTTCTTGCTTGTGGAGAGGATTGATCTCCTTGAAAATTTTGTTCTTCAAATTCTTCTTCAATTTGTGGAATTGGTGCTCCAGTTGTGATGGTGCTACCATCCCATGCTTCTTCTTCCTTAAATTCAACATCTTTGCTAATAATCACTTGCTTTGAAATAGGGTTATACAACTTATAAGATTTTGATTCTTCACTATAGCTAATAAAAATGCATTTCTCACCTCTATCATCAAGTTTTCTTCTCAATTTAGATAGTATAATAGAATATGCTATACAACCAAAAATTTTGAAATGATGTACACTATATTTCTTACCACTCCATGCTTCTTATGGAATTTGATCTCTGACACTCTTTGTTGGGCTTCTATTAAGAATATAAACTACACATGCTACTGATTCTGCCCAATATTCATTTGACAAGTGTTTGGATTTCAACATGATTCTTGCCATCTCCATGATTGTTCTATTCTTTCTTTCTACTACACCATTTTGCTGTGGTGTGTACCTAGTAGTCAATTGTCTTTTGATGCCATGATATCTGCAAAAATCTTGAAATTCATTAGACATATATTCACCTCCTCTATCTGATCTAAGTACCTTGATATAATGGCCACTCTGCTTTTCAACCATTGCCTTGAATTCTTTAAACTTTCCAAAGGCTTTAGACTTATTCTTGAGAAAGTATATCCATGTCTTTTTGCTAAATTCATCAATGAAGGTTAGAAAATAAGTATTACCTCTAAATGATGGAGTTTGCATTGGTCCACATAAATCACTATGGACTAACTCCAATATCACCTTTGCTCTATATGAGCCTCCTACTAGAAAGCTCTCTCTACGCTGTTTTTCCAGAATACAACTATCACATGAACTTCCTGGCTTTTCTATTGGTGGTAAACCCTTCACCATATTTTTCTTCTGTAACAAATTCAAACCTCCAAAATGTAAATGCCCATACCTTAAGTGCCATAGCCATGATTGGTCTAGCTGCATGGATTTGTAGTGGGCTTCCTCTTTTCCTTGGATGCACTGAATTCAAAGAGGGAACATCTGATTCTTGGTCATCTCCACTTTTCCTATCAACCTGTCACTTGGAAACTTGTCCAATATTGTGCAAACATTATCCATAAAAGATACTATGTAACCTTTCTATACTAACTATCTAATACTCATAAGATTATGCTTTAGTCCAGGTACAAAATAAACATCAAGTATAAACCTTCTTTCACCATTCTTAGCCAAAACATTTATTACACCTTTACCCATGACATCTACTGTGAAATCATTTCCTAATTTCACTTTTGATTTTATAAAATAATCAAGACTAGCAAAAACTTCTTTATTCCCTGTCATATGATTACTGCATCCACTATCTAAGAACCAAATATCTCTAGCTTTTTCTTGAGTAACATTACAAGTAAGAAATAGACTAGTTTCCCCTAGATTAGAACTAGATTCACCTATGTAATTAGCATTCTACTTACACACATATCCTTGTTTACTTCTGCAGTCACTTGCATAATGACCATATTTCTTGCAGTAATAACATTGAATATTAGATTTATCAAACCTCTGTGAACTTTGCTAGAAGTGATTGTTGCCACGTCCTCTACTACTGTAGATTTGATTACTATGTTCACCTTGATCTGAATTGTTCCTTCCAGTTCTGCCTCCGCCTCTTCCTCTGAAGTTTGACCTTGCTCTTCCTTTTCCTCTACCAAATGATGCTTGTGACTTGAAAGCATTCTCAAGAGAAGTGTTGTTAGTCCTATTCATTCTAGATTCATGTGTTAACAAAAAACCCATTAATTCATCTATAGATAACTATTCTAAATCCTTGGTTTCCTCAATAGCTACAACTATTGCATCAAATTTATTAGGTAAACTCCTAAGTATTTTTTCTATAATCTTCTGATTCATGATTGTTTCTCCATTAGATCTAATTTGATTCACTATATTCAGCACTTGACCCATAAACTGGTCTATAGATTCTGATTCATTCATTTTCAAAACTTTTCCTAAGAAATTGCAATTTAGCAATTTTTACCTTTGTATTACCTTTATAGGTATTCTCCAAGATTTTCCATGCCTCTCTGGATCTCGTTGCTGCTGTTACTCTAGAAAAAATTGATTCATCCAATCCCTATTGGATTATAAATAAAGGTTTTGCATCCTTTTTCCTATTCTCTTTAAGCCTGTCCTTTTCTACTTGAGTTAATCCCAGATGGGCTACCTCATCCTGCGGTTCTACAAAACCACTTTCTACCAAATCTCAAACTTCTTGTGAGCAAAACAATGTTTTCATCTTAATTGCCCAAAAATCATAATTCTTACCATTGAAATTGGGAATTTGAGGCTGAGAGATACTGTTGTTCGCTGCCATGTCTGACTAAATTTTGGTTTGCTATTTCAGCACACAATCACCGACGTTGGTTGTTCTACCATGGTCAGTCAGGAATATTGCCGACATCGGTGGTCTCTACTGAGGTCAATTGGATTGTCGATGTCAGTCTCTACACTCCCTGCTGGCTGCGAATGCTACGCACTTTTGCTGACTACGCACTTCTCCAATCTGTGCTTCTCTTTGTCTACTAGACTCTTCCTTGGCTTCTTTCCTAACCAGGCTCCCCTTGGCTCTGATACTAATTTGGAAAAACTATAAGAGCAGATAAAAATAAGAACTAAAATAAGAAAACAAAAACTAAACCACTTGCTACTGCAAATCTTGAATAAAAAGATTTTATTGATCTTCAATTTTCCCTTGTTTACAATGCTACACCCAAGGCGTCTTTAAATAGAATTGAATCCAAAAATAAACTATATAACTAACTAAAATTAACTCCATGCTAACTGAGACTAAATTGCTTCTCCAACAGTTTAACTAATTGTTTGTTAACTACTTAAACTAACTGATCTCTAACTATCAGTTAACTAACTGAATGCTTACTGTCAGTTTACTAACTGATTGCTCAACTACAGCTAACTGCTTGCATGGATGAGGGGTGGAGAAATTATCTCCAGTCAACTTGAGTTTCTAACAATTGAGTGACTTGACTTCAATAGTCTTTTCAAATGGAAAGATTTTTGTTAATGTCAATTTGTATCAATGTTAGTATTACTATTACATTTAAACTTGAACCAGGTATTATACATTGTGAATCCTATGATGCTTTGCTTGTTTTCTTTAATATTTCTTACTATTTGCAATGTTAGGTTGTGGAGCTAAAAGCTTCACTGATGCAAACAGGAGAGGAGGTTGCTGAGGGTTGCTGAGTTACAGAGTAACCGGCGTCGGTCTGATCAGCCAACGTCGACAGGATATTGAAGAGAAGCAATCGACGTCAGTCAGAGATCGGCCGGTGTCAGTCACCTCCAGGCGAACAGGGACCGATGTCGGTCGCTTGTGTGGTTTGACTGCGAGTTTATTACGGGCAGTTAGCTAACGAACCAAGTGTTTGCATGATGAGTGCTAATTTTAGACTCATAGCTACAGATCTAATTATTGTAATTAGATGTCTAATTATTGTTTGGATGAGTTTTATATAATAGACTCATGGTTGTATTGTAAATTAGTGCTAGAGAGTAAGAGAGCATAATTATAAGCTCCTTCGGTGTGTGAGGTAGAGCAATGGTGCATTCCTCATAGTGCCACAGTACCAGTTGTGTTGGTGCTAGATTGGAGAGTCAGCTGGATTCTTCAGGTATGTATGATCTTAGTCATCAGGTGAGCATGCCCTTATAGGAGATCTACATGGTAAGTAAGATCGTTGATATGTAGGTGTGTGTGTGTGCAAGGTCAAGGTTCACAGGTGTGCAGAACTAGTATTGATCTGTAAGTTGGAAATCAGATAAGATAGCAACATAACAGGGAGCAGAATCAGGCAAGATCTACTTAGAGTACGGTGTGTACTCACTGGTATGTATGTGGAGTACATGGAGAGCTAAGAGGAAGGCAAGGCAATTCCTTCCATAAGTATGGTCTGTTAAATTGCAGGTTGTTGTAGGTTCATGAGAGATCTACTTGAAGTACTCTGAGTACTTGTGGAGTGCGTGGAGCACTTGTGGAGTGCGTGGAACACTTGTGGAGTGCGTGGAGCATAGGTGTAAGGTGAACACCAACTCTGTGTTTGAGTTGGGTGTTGGGACCTAGTAGAGAGAGCTTTGAGGAGAGAATTACTGTTCACTTGAGGTGTGGGAAACCTTTGAAGAGGTGGTGGAGAAAAAGTGGCATCTTCTTTATTGTATTCTTTTTTGTAAGAGTTATTAATACAAGTTGTGTATTGTCTCTCATATTCTGTGTTATTCTGAATTCTAGTTGTTGAATCTGGTTAATTTCTGCATATTAAGTTGCTTGGTTTGGTAATCAACTGTGTGCTTCCAGTGTTTTGCACCCTGACAAGTGGTATCAGAGCTAAGGTTGCAGGAAGCAGGTTTTGTGTTTGGTTACAGGTCACTCTCAGGGGTTTCTAATTGAGTGGGAGTAGAGCAATGGCAGATGAAAGTATGCTAAGAATGGAGGAGTTGAAAAGCACAGATGGTCACTTAAGGTCCCATGGAAAGAAAGAGCTGGTAAAAGAATACTATTGGTCTGTGAAAGATCAACATGAAGAAACTGAAGAAGCAGATGTTGTAGGTGACATGGCACAAGATGCTTTGGGAGGTTTTTTGGATAAAGTTGAATCTTGGATAAAAGATTCAGTTGCCTCTTTCCATGCAGCCCCAGGTAGAGGAGCTGGTAAGCCTTGCCAAAGAATTGGCAAAGGGAAAGTGAAGCTGAAATTATAGGCAGCTAACACATAGGTGTTGATGAAGGTCATGCAGGTCCCAGGTTTGGAGATATGGCTAATTTTTTTAGAAAGATTGGGTGATGAGAGATGCAAAATAACTCTCAAAGCGGATACACTTGAATTAGCTGGTGGTAAGAAAATAGGTACTCTTTATCTACTTGTTTATATTACTGATTCTTCTTCTATTGCGGAGACGTGGCTTCGTAGGCTTGGTCGCATGAGCAGGAAGGAGAT
The DNA here is from genome assembly GCA_037957365.1 of Torreya grandis. Classification (NCBI taxonomy): domain Eukaryota; kingdom Viridiplantae; phylum Streptophyta; class Pinopsida; order Cupressales; family Taxaceae; genus Torreya; species Torreya grandis. The sequence continues at coordinate 27,227 of JARHVA010005622.1, read as the reverse complement.
GCATGTTCTTAAGCAGAAGACAGATATATTTGATAGGCTTAAGAACTGGAAAGCCTTGGTGTTCTTGGAGGAGATGGCGGACAGAAACCAGTGGATGGTGCTGGATACTTCTGAGTAGAGCAGTTTGGACATGGGTTTTGATTCAAAGGAGCTCGTGGGTAAAAAGTCATCACTCACAGGCAAACACAGATACCGACGTCGGTCAGGAGGAACCGGCGTCAAACAAATAGGTGCCGATGTCGGTCATGTGCAAACCAAAGCCGATAATGTCGGGCAGGGTAAGACCGACGTCAGTCAAGAGGACCGACGTCGGCATTAGGTAAGACTGACGTCGGTCAGGAGGACTGACGTCGGCAACAGAGACACCGACGATAGCAGGTTGGTAGTCAGGGACAGGCGCATGGAAATCGACATCGGTCAGATGTAGACTGTGGAGTGATCGAGGTCGATCACTGTAACAGATTTTGGGTGGACAGCACGTTGTCAAGGAGTATCAAACACCTATACGGAGGACTGAAGACGTAAGTAGGCCCTCAAATTCGTTGTTCCTCTTCTTTACACTTGTTGCTGATTATAGAGCAGGAAGGATTCAAGAAATAGGTGGAAGCATGGCAGGGATATGATGCAGAACCAAACGAGAGTTTTGGTAAGGTTGCCAGCTGGTGCGAAAGCATAGAGACGAATGGATTCCTTAATTGAAGAATAGAGAGAACAGATACGTGAGATGGAAGACCAGGCATATAGTCTTGAGGAAGCTGCAGGATAGTGGTACAGGTTTTGACAGGTGGAGGATGAAGCATGGCTTCAGTCAATGTTAGGGTAACTACTGTGGTTCGACTTACCAGGGGGATGATGATTGCAACATCATTTTATTGCTGTATGTGGATAGTATGCTAGCTAGCAGGGGTGTACATACAGGGTTTTGCTGAGCTAAGGGTAAGATTAGTTCGGTGGCATGTCGTGAGGAGTTTGGAGCAGCGAAATTCTTTGACATGGGAGACATGGAGATCACATGTAGATTTTGTCTCCAGTGGGAGCTGATGTGAATCAGGTGTTGGCGAGGTTCATTATGTAAGATGCAGAGCCAGAGCACACTAAGGGCTGGACAGGTACAGTGTCTGAAATCACATGAGGTCTGGTATAGACCTGAGTTTTCCCATGCAGTGGGAGCTGTCAGAGAGTTAGGAGCCAATTCGGGGAAGTGGGTTCTCAGGGATTTTGAGAGGGACCAGCAGCAGGTATACATGCAGGTTCAAGACTTCACTACATGTGTTTGTAGGTTCAGATGTGGCAGGGTACTCGGATGATAGGAGGTGCACCACTGGATGTGTGGTGGTTAGTCTTCAAGTGGGAGCTTGAAGAGGGATACAAACCAGAAAACAGATTAGACGGAGTACAGGTACAGGTATAGTGCAGCTGTTTATCTCCAAGTGGGAGATTGTTAGGTTGTGGAGCTAAAAACTTCACTGATGCAAAAAGGAGAGGAGGTTGCTGAGGGTTGTTGAGTTGCAGAGCAACCGGCATCGGTCTAATCAGCTGACGTCGATAGGATAATGAAGAGAAGCAACCGACGTCGGTCAGGGATCGGTCGGCGTCGGTCACCTCCAGGCGAACAGGGACCGACGTTGGTCGCATGTGTGGTTCGACTGCGAGTTTATTACGGGCAGTTAGCTAACGAACCAAGTGTTTGCATGATGAGTGCTAATTTTAGACTCATAGCTACGGATCTAATTATTGTAATTAGATGTCTAATTATTGTTTGGATGAGTTCTATATAATAGACTCATGGTTGTATTGTAAATTAGTGCTAGGGAGTAAGAGAGCATAATTATAAGCTCCTTCGGTGTGTGAGGTAGAGCAATGGTGCGTTCCTCCTAGTTCCACAATACCAGTTGTGTTGGTGCTGGATTGGAGAGTCAGCTGGATTCTTTAGGTATGTATGATCTTGGTCATCAGGTGAGCATGGCCCTTATAGGAGATCTACATGGTAAGTAAGATCGTTGATCTGCAGGTGTGTGTGTGTGTGCAAGGTCAAGGTTCACAGGTGTGCAGAACCAGTATTGATCTGTAGGTTGGAGATCAGATAGGACAGCAACACAACAGGGAGCAGAATCAGGCAGGATCTACTTGGAGTATGGTGTGTACTCACTGGTATGTACGTGGAGTACATGGAGAGCTAAGAGGAAGGCAAGGTAGTTCCTTCCATAAGTATGGTCTGTTGAATTGCAAGTTGTTGCAGGTTCATGGGAGATCTACTTGAAGTACTTTGAGTACTTGTGGAGTGCGTGGAGCACTTGTGGAGTGCGTGGAGCACAGGTGTAAGGTGAACACCAACTCTGTGTTTGAGTTGGGTGTTAGGACCTAGTAGAGAGAGCTTTGAGGAGAGAATTACTGTTCACTTGAGGTGTGGGAAACCTCTGAAGAGGTGGTGGAGAAGAAGTGGCATCTTCTTTATTGTATTCTTTTCTGTAAGAGTTATTAATACAAGTTGTGTATTGTCTCTCATATTCTGTGTTATTCTGAATTCTAGTTACTTGTTGAATCTGGTTAATTTCTGCATATTAAGGTGCTTGGTTTGGTAATCAACTGTGTGCTTCCGGTGTTTCGCACCCTGACATGCAAAACATGACCATTTATATTAGCATATTGATATTTCATAGACCATATTTTCTTGTTTGTTACAGCTTTAGGATTTTATTTTTTTATTATTTCTGTCATCTTAAGTATTTTATTTTCTTATTATTTATGTCATCTTAAGTTGTTCAATAGATATAATGATTTGTGTATTTTAAATTGAATGAAAAAAACTTCAAGCAATACATTTCTTAGCCACTGTACATGTTTCAGTTTCGATCTAAAAATTCTAGATACAGCACATGCTTTATGGTGCCAAAGTAGAATCAACACTTGTTGTTGGACTTGAGACTATAATTTCAAATGCATTGAGGGGCACTGGCGTCTACCAAAAATCTAATATCCAAGTAGAGAAAGCAAATGGTTGCCTTGCAATGCATTTTTAATATTGTCAAAGAAAGCAAATGGTTGCCTTCCAATGCATTTTCATTATTGTCAAATGCAAAATAAAAGCGAAATGACCTGACCTGCAAAAACCTTGCAGCCAATGACCCTCCGGCCTCCAACCATAAGATACTCCCTGGCACTTGTTGCATATAGTGATGAATTACTTGTTTTTTATTATTAATCTTATTTTGGAATGTTGTTGATATTATCCAATTATTTAATGACATTGCCACTGTGGCATTGGTGATTATGTTTGATTATGGTTTGTTTGGTTATGGACATTCGAAAAAGAACATTTGGCTAGACAATATTATAAATTATTATTTTTTCCCCAAAAGTGTTGAATTTCATATTCAAACTAGCCTTTTGCCATGAATTGTGTTATGTTATAAGTGAGTTGTTTAAAATAGTAAAATAATGATATATATTATATAACATTTGACTTCACACTTGTTTAGCAGCAGCAGCAGCAGCGGCAGACATTTACATACCATTTACAAATGATAAAAGAATAGCATAAAAATTGTATGAACGAAGAAAAGGGAGTATTGGGAGGAAAAGGATAGCGGAGACGCCAAGGAAGGGAGATTGAGGTAGCAATTCCATGAAGGCAAGACGAGGTGTTAACATAGGGAGCTTGCCTTTCTTTTCAAATGCATGTATTCTCTTTTAAATAAATTTTTTATATGAGTCTTCGATGATGTCGTTTTGTATTTGTTTGGAAAGAAAACAAACCTGTGTGCAGCCCATTTTCTACATAAATTTGTTTAAAATATTGTTTACATGAGAGTGCGTGTCGATAAATGTTAGTGGGCTTCCTTAGTTATTTTATAATAGAAATATATAAGCATGGGCGCCCTTATTTCGGCATTTTATTTGAATAAAATCTTGGTAATTCTTGTTGTTGGTGATCATGCATTTCATTATTTATTTTCTGAAAGTTACAAGCATCGAGCCTTTATTTTTCTACATATATATTTTCTGAAAGTTATAAGTATCGTGCTTTTATGTTTTTAAATACATATTTTCTGAAAGTTACAAGCACCGCACCTTTATTTTTCTATATACATATTTTCTGAAATTTGCAATCATGGTGCCTTTATTTTTCTACATACATTTGATTGTAAACTTATACGATATAGATACCCTACTATAGATGTTAATGGGTATATTTGTTTTTATTTATTATAGAAAATAATAAATTTCATATTTTTAGTTTTTTTATCTATTAAAGAATAAATCAAACTTTAGCCTTTCTGTTGTGAGATTTTATTTGAAGAAGAAATTAAGTTTGGTGGATTTTTATTTATATCATATTTATTTATGAAATAAAATTTTTTTTTAAATTTTATCTATTTTAATTATATATTTGAAACAAATATAATATTGTAATTTTATCTTATATATTACTGGAAAAATTCTAGTTTTAATGTTGTAATAAATAATAAGTTTTAGTATTATTTTTATCAAATCTGAACACTTTTCTAATTTACATATTTTTTATTCAAAAAATAAAATTATATCAAACTGTTTTCAGGTTTTATCCATCTTTACAATAACATCAAAATATTTATATAACATTTCAAATGTAACCTATATATCAAAGGAGAAAATATAGTTTTAATATTTTTGTAACAATTAATGTCTTTTATTTTTTTAAATCAAAAGTAGGTGCCTTTTTAGTTTACATAGTATTTACTCATTAAATAAAATTAGATTAAAATTATTTTTTGGGTTTTGTTTTTATTGAAAGGCTACAAATCCATATGATATTACGAGTTTTTTTTACATATTAAAAGAGAATATGTAATCTCAATATTTTTATAGTAATTCATGAGTTTTATTATTTTTTATTAAACTTGGGCACCTATAAATTTTATGTTACTCATTCATGAAATAAAATTAGATTAAATTATTTATGGATTCAGCTGTCTTAATTTTAACTTTGAAATGCATATAATAATGCTACTTTATATTGATTTTTAAATGAAAAAAATAATTTTAATCTTTTTATAACATTTAATAAGTTTTATTATTTATTTATGAAATCTATACCCTTTTTTAATTTTATATACTATTTAATCATGAAGAAAATTTAAATTAAATTATTTATAAGTTTTCTTTGTCTCAATAGTAACTTTAATACACATATAGAATTTTAAATTTATCATAAATATTTTTTAAAAAAATAAAAATTTAATATTTTAAAAATTAGTAATATATTTTTAAATTTTTATTTAAATAAATAAATCCTAACACGGGTACCTTTCTATTCCATAAACATTCTCCTAATTCCTTGTTGGATTAGAAGGAACCTAACAAAAAAATTTAATGGGGGTGATTGGGTTGTCTAAAGTAGACCGGGGTAATTTGCTGTATTTTGAGATGATGGTAGTGTTCTATGTTTTGTTTTCTTACTAAGCTGATTGTGAATTAATGGGCCTTCTTACTATTGAAAACACTAGACACTAAAAGGTATGATTAGTTGTATTTTAAATAGATATTTTGTGTGGTTTCATTTTGTAAAGCTATCACAAATACGTAGATGATAATGACACTTATAAATAGTATTTTTAGCCGCAAGAATGAATTATTTATTTCTATATATTTTATAGATATTCCTGTTGATATGAAATATATGGCTATTGCATTATGAGTTTTATATTACAAAATAAGAATATGTGATGGAGGCTATGATTTATTCCAATGAATCCATTTATAACCCCCTCAAGTTTGATAGTTGACTGATCCAAATATTATAAGAAAGAAAGGGCACGGTGAAGGCCTTCGAGCTGTTGTTATTCAATTATTTTACCAACTATAGTTACTCTTAGGAAGTACTTTAACAGAAAACTATATTTTTCTATGTTCAAAGCAAGGTTGAATGGTTTAGAAGGCCTGAAATAAAATTTGTAAGCAAAACATTAACAAGTTGTCCAAGTTATTAGATTGTTTGAAAACATTTTATATTATGTTTGGGTTTCTTCAATCATCTGTCTTGGATGGCCTATATGGAAGGATATCGTCTTGGTAACTCTTATATAATGCGACATAGACACAAAACATGTGTTATTTTATGTACAAGTTCTAACGTTTACTAAGGCGGTTTCCTTGCATGATTTGGTTATTTTTGAAAAGGAAAATATTGAAAATCGGTACATCTTTACTAGTGAATGGATTTCATTAAGGTTTCGCTTGTTAATAAAATGTTTATTATGGTTTCATAAGTATATTCAGGTAGACTTTAATATTATAAGATTTCTTTTTGGGTCTACGACAATCCTTGGATGTGGATGGAATTTAGAGAGTGGGAATGCTATCATTTATTATTACAAACTAAGTGGGTTGGTTTTTTATTAGGTTATGTGTAGGTCGGGCATAAACTCTTAAATGTTATTTGGGGAGTTTGGGTTAGGTTATTAAATATTTAAAACACATTTTATTACGGTTGTATATGTTTGTTAAGCCTAATTTTTTATGGTTATTAATGTTAATGTAGTGGTTTTCATAAGTGGCGTTACAATTTTAATCGTTGGATATGTGCATGAATTTTCAAAAGATGAGATGGAGGTGTTATGAAATTTCTAACATGAAAAATATAGAAATTGAAGAAAACTTAAAAATAATGAAATATTAAAACTTTAAGAGGAATGCTTATATTTATATTGGTGTCTAAAATCATTTTGAAGTTTATTTCTCGAGTCTAGTTTGTATATAAAGACTCCTTGTATATGTTGGCCTTAATTTATGAACCATCATTGCATTGACACTCACCCTTTGTTTTACATAAATGAAAAAACAGGTAATAAAATAATCTCTCTCTTTATAGAAAATCCTGAATTATAATTTCATATTAAAAAATATAAATAATTTATTAAGATAATTTAAAAACTACTAATGATAAAATAGAAATATTTGAATTGGATTTATAAAAAATATGAGTCATAAAATCAGTTATTGTTGTCACTGTAATTCCTCCATAATTTTTTCTTTTAATTTTAAAATTTGAAAGCAGGTTTGGGTGTAGTAATCCCTAGTGGGTCAAGAGGTAGCATACCTTGTGGGGTTTTGGGAAAGTGCCCTTGGCACACTACCTATTACAGTATAGAGTGGAGTTGAGGGGAAAGCCCTGTGAAGATAGGCACATTTGGCTTCTCTTGTATCCTTCAAATTATTGATTGTTAGAGTAATTTTATGTGTAATTTATGAAGTTTGAATAGTCCAAAAAATGCATAATTACTACTTATTTTAATTGATTACCTTCACTCTTAGCCTTTTTGGGTTCTTAGTCGACATATATAATTGTTGTCATTTTGTTCTTACCATTTGGTAGATTTTTTTTTAAATTGATTTGGTTGATCTAGGATCAACATTATCAATAAATTTGCTATCAAACACAATATCAAGTGCCACAACTTGATATTTTTCATCAACAGGTGTCTAATTTATAATTGCTACATCTCGACTTTGTTCACCAACAAATATCATAATTTTAACTATCATAGCCACATATACTTATATATGTATATTTTCTACTAAAAATACTCTATTTTCCACAAGCATTTTTATTGACATAGTTGTAGGTAGTAATCCTTTATCTTTATATTCATGCATTTTTGTCCTGAATAATTACTATGGGATCCTCAAGACATCAACAATTGACTATTTTATATTCCCATTCCTTATCAAAAAATTATTGATATATTATATATTAAATTGGTATGTATTTTTCCTTAACACTAATTGTAGAACAAAGAACATGCATGTCATATGTAAAGACTATTGTTGGTTGGCTACCAAAAACTATATGGAAAATAATATACATGTGACTTATGTCACCCACTACAAACCTTATTTTTAGCAACTAATACATTAGAAACATTGTTATATTTGGATGTAATAACTACTCCAAGTTGAATTTTTTCAACTGGTACATTAGAAATGGTTATCAGTTCACTTATAATAACTACTACATGTAGATTTCCTTCATGGGTGGATTTAGGCATTTATATAGGAGTTCTTTCTAGAGGTTGATTCTAACAAACATGTAAAGAGCTTGATATGGGATATTTCACTGTAATAAATCCTCCATATACAGGTCTATGAGATTCTATATGCACAAGTGTAGGTAGCCTTCCCTCATAAAAAATGCATTTTTTTTGAATAATTTATTTTAGGCACCCTTTCCTCATGCATAGATTATACCAATAACATTTTTAAATTTTGTATCACTTGGATAATTTTATTGAGGTATAATATCTAATGGTATGTAATAACCAACTCTGTATTCTTTTACCACCCTATACAAACATTTATATATGTATCAGGATTGTTTGACAATGTAGATTGATGTTTTTATTGGTGTATTTATTGTTATTATGAACCATATCTTCTCCTAATACCTGGATGATTTCATTTTAATAGTTGTTTTCATTTATTGGAAGGTGGGTACTACTAATGATTTATGCTATGTGGTTGCCACAATTGGTTTTAATATTGTTTCATATTTATCTCCTTTCCGTGAGTAGTATGTCAGCTACAGTATCTTTTCTCTCTTTAGCAATCTATGCAATATATGGCCACAATTTATTCTAATTCCACTTATTTCCTTCACATATCAAGTGCATCCATCTATGTAGCCAAATTATTTATATTATCTTATTTCATGTTCTGCTAGAAAATCATTAATTTATATTAGTGATAATTCATATCTATATTTAGAGGATGATAATGGCATCTTGTTAGGTTATTATTCATAATAGAACTAGAGTAATTCTTGCACAAAAATGATGTTATCAAATGAAAATTTTGAAACATATTCACTAACTATAAGATCTTCTTTAAACATAAAATTTTAGATATCGGGGATCTAGGGTTAATAATATAGAGGTACTTTAAGCGAAAGGTTGATAAACTAATCTATAGTATACCAATTCATATAAAACTTAGATAAACAATATTTTAAATTTATACAAATGATATTTCAACAAATATTAAAGTATAATGTTTGATATATTTTATAATAAATTAAAAAAATGGTACGTAGCTAATTTATTGTTTGTAAGAAGATATAGACTTGAAATAGGTGAAAATTATGTATGATCACTATTAACAATTATTATCTAAATTATAAAAAATGTAATTTTATGGCCTCAAACATGACTATTAGATATATACACTATCATCGATGCTAGTGTCTTGCTATGACATAGGTGTCTGGTACAAAATAATGAATCGATCTAGATGAGACAAATTTTAATGTTCTAAGTTTTATATCACCTTTTTATTGATTTATTTAGATCTAGGATGTAGGTTATTTATCCTCACTAATTGATCAAACCCTAGTTCTTCACCGTTCACCCTTGGAATGAATTTTCTTAAAATGGGTTAGTGGGTTTTTAGTGTTGATTTGATTAAAAAATACCCCTCTATCAATATGTGTCGCCTACATATCTAATACTCTAAGGAGGGATTAAGACTTATGTATTTCTTCCCTATATATATGAAATTGGGTGCACAAGGGTGAAATATACTATATCATGATGCATGTAGTGATTTAACTTGTAATTTGATGAATATATCATGGGATACTCTTTAAATGATTAAAACATGTAATATGACTGACCATATATTTGATATGAAAAAAGATAGGAATATGATGAAATAGTTTGGTTGTGTAGCTGATTCATTTAGATTTAGAAGGTGATTTATTGGTAGTTTCTCAATGAGAAATGAGAAAGCTTATACTTGTATCTATACCACACCTTTTCTGAATATCCCACATAAGGGTTTAATAATATAGATAAACCAATTGATAGGTTTAGAAACATTTTCAATTTAGAGGAATTTTATTAAAGGGACACTTGATAAGGATCTAGACACTACTATCAATAGTAGTGTTCCTCCATGGCCATTAGTGTCCAAAGGGCTAAAAACTAGGTACGTATTTGAAATTGACAATGAAGGATGTTTATCAAATTTTAATCTTTCTATGCAGTATAAGATACCTAGGTTATTAGAATGATATGGATCAGACTAAGAGAATATAATTTAGGCATAATGAGATGATGAATGTGAGCCTTTTATGAATAGAGAGGTTTAAAACTAAGAGGTAGAGCCCTGATTGATATTTTTTAAATGTACATGATTGAGGTTTTATTAATATTATGCTTTAGTATCTATAATCCCCCAAAATCTACTAATGAATAAGGATTAAATTCCAATTTCAAAGGAAATAAATTTATACTTGGGTGTGTATAACACACATTTGATTTGATTGAGTCCACTTTGAGTGATTTTATGGTATATGACATGTAACCAAGACAATGTTATAATTTAAATTTGTGCATATAATTTGAAATTTCAAATAATTTAAATGTTTAAAAATAAAGAGAGAAAGGAAGGAGTGCATCTCTGTGTCATTGTAATCATGTTTCCTCTTGATGTTTTGACATGGTATAGGTGTTTCGTTATGAAGCATTTGAGATGGAAAAGGTTTAGATCTAAACCTTGGTGATTTTGAGATAGTTATTCGAAGTTATTATGCCCTAAATATAGTGGAAGGATGAGTTGTGACACAAACATTGAGATAATTATATTTCAATCACAAAATTCAAGTGTGAATATATAATATGATGAGGGTGAATGATATAATAACCCTCGTCATATTATATATTCACACTTGAATTTTGTGATTGAAATATAATTATCTCAATGGTTATGTCACAACTCATCCTTTCACTATATTTAGGTTATAATAACTTTCAATATCTATCTCAAAATCACCAAGGTTTAGATCTAAACCTTTTCCATCTCATATATATATATATATATGTATATATATATATATATGTATATATATATATATATATATATATGTATATATATATATATATATGTATATATGTATATATATATATATATATGTATATATATATATATATATATATATATATACATATATACATATATATAAAAATATATACATATACATATACATATATATACATATATATATATATATACATATACATATATACATATATATATATATATACATATATATACATATATATATATATATATATATATATATATATATATATATATATATATACACACATATATATATACATATATACATATATATATACATATATACATATATATATACATATATACATATATATATATATACATATATACATACACACACACACACACACACACACACACACACACACACACACACACACACACACATATACACACACACACATACACACACACACACACACACACACACACACACACACACACACACACAGATATATATATATATATATATATATATATATATATATATATATATATATATATATATATATATATATGGTTATATTTATTGATTTAATCACTTCAATCTATAAAATGAAACAACTATTGTAGCATAAAAGGCTTGATAATTGTACATCCTAGTGTAATTAGTACATCTAATGAGTAATATAATTTCCAAAGTATTTAATTTTGGTGAAATAACATGGAATATGCACCTATAATATATATGATATCAAGTATATTTGTCATAAATATAAAAAATATTTTAAAAATCTATGTAAAATCATTATAATGTATAGGATTATGACCCAAGTGTATATTTAAATCATCAAAATGAATTAGAGTTTGTGAAAGTGTTCTAGGTCATGTCTTTATGACATTTCCCCACATAAATATTGAGATATTGATAAAGTCTATAAATGTGGATGTCATGTTTGTATGACATACCCATATTGAAATATGGAAACTATGAAGGTGTATAAGTGTGGAGGTCCTATTTTTATGACATAACCACATTGAAATCTTGACACTATGAAAATATTGAAGTCATCTTTGTATGGCATACCCATGTTGAGTTGAATAATGTGATTACATCAAGTAACTAATATGTATGATATAGATCATGCCAATGTATAGATAGTAATAGTACACGATGATCAATCAATCAACTACACATACAAGAGCACTTAATGTAATGAAAAGGAATGTTCCAAGGATGCATTATATAAGGGGCATGTTTAAATGTTGTAAAATATAAGGGGTTAACACATTTAAATATCTAATGAACATATAATGACATATTCAAATTTACAAACAACATACAATGGCACATGGACCAATAGGAAAGGAATGTATTTAAATGTTTCACAAACAAAATAATATATAACAATGGAATACACTCAATAAAATAAAAAAATAGATTAAGAATAAGTAAGCAACACAAACATATGATATTAGTCCCTACATATAAGTGTCGTAATTTTTTTTGTAGCACATCATATCGATCACACTTTGAAATATATAAGCATGGATATATACATGCATAGGCATTAATATATATAAGATTAAAACATGATAATGAAGAAATGATCATAAAGGATATATAAAATATATCAATTATGATCAAAGAAGTCAGATTCCCTAACATACTATATGATGTTGATACAGGAGAGGTCTAGCATATATAAATGCATAGATCATGTGTCCGGGTATGCTTGCATGACACTCAAAGATGTGTGAAACATGTGTAAATAGGAATATAATGAAATGATATATACTAACATAAATCAGAAAATATAGATTCTAAGGAGCTAAGAAAGTCTAGGGATGTTGAATATTTTTTTACTTTTTAATTAATTGAATGTTTTTGTTTTTTCTTCAATATTTGAATTTTTTTGGATATTTTGGAATATTTAATTTGAAAAGGATATCCCATGATCCCATCAAAGATATTCTAAAAAGTAGAATTAGGGTCATAATATAGTGTATGGAATTTGTGTTACTTCTAAGGAGCATTCATAGGTGTCAATTTTGTATCTATAGAATCTATGTTATCATGTTTAGGTATAATAGGAATTTATGGTGGTGAAGCTAAAAAAGAAGGATAAAGGGTTTATGGAACCTATATTTTAGTGTTATGTGGTTTATTTGGAGTAGATATGATTGGAACTTGTTTAGTTTCTCTAGGTAATTAGGTATGTTATGTAGGATTAGATGAAATATCTTTGGAATCCATTATGTATCTCTGATACGAAGTCCTCTCAAGTATACTCTCCTATAATAAAGGGGTTTTACTATTTATTACCCTTTTAGAGAGGATTAACCTTAGTAGTTTTGATAATTAGTTATCTTGGAATAAAATTATCTTGTTCAAGTGAATATTCATATGAAAATTTTAGAACTATGAATACCTTATTAGTATGAATGTATTTAATACACCCATTCACTATGGAAGGTATTACACATATTTTTTGTATCCAAGGTTATACTAATAACATATAAAAGACACATGTATGTCAAATAAAAAATAATCATGTCACCACATGTGCTAAACCACTTGTAAAGGTAAATAAATTTTGCCAATAACATGTTGCGATGTTCTACTAACTGCTCTAACCATTTTAGTCCAAACCTATAAATCATCACATGTATATCGAAAGTGTGTAAGTAGTGTCCTGGTACATGCATTATCACTATCACTATTATTGATCATAACACTATATATAGGTTGATGATCAATGTATGCTTGAATAAATAATGAATGTTGATTCAAGGCATCATCCACTATTTCACTATCATAAAATGTAATAGAAGGTATCTCAACCATGGGAAGCATTTCATGTGTAATGTGATAATAATACCATGTAATGAGGGCCCATAACATTTTATAGAATGATGTGCATTATATTCCACTTCTACTTCAAGATATTTCTTAGAATGATTTTGCAAAGGATAGTTACATATATTCTAATTCTAGTGATCACTAATTTTTAACCTCAATCCTTTAACGGATCATCAAAGGTGATATTTTATTCATAAATGATGTCTTAGGTCTTATGCTTCAAGTTATAACTGTTGGTCTTTTTTTGGCCTACATATAGAGATTTCAAGGACTGAGTAATGTTCTGGATTGAGAGAAGGACCCAATGATAAAAGAGGAAGATAATTTTCATTTCAAACCCTTTCAAACACTTTAAGTCCACTTAAAGTGTAATTTGTCATCTTTTAAGGATAGGTCTAGACTTGTAAATCCCCCATGAGGTGTCAATAGTGCTTGAAATAGATATAGAAGTGCATGGAGTTCATCTAGTTATTCATTGATTTCATCTTGACATTTGAATATAGTGGCATAAAATGCAAGTAAGATTTTTGCCGATGTTATATATCACACGTGTCGATGAGTCAAAAACAATTAGTTAGATGGGTTTGTTTATTTTTGTGCCTAAGATATACATGCCAAGTTTCAACCCATCTACCAAAGTAAAACAAAAGATACATATGTGCAAATTTGGGATCTTAAGTATTTTTTGTTAAGTTTCCCATACTTAGCCAAATAAGCTAGAACATCACTAGAACATCATGCGAGCATGAATGAAGTAGTCAAATTGTATATTTTTTATCTTCACTCAGAATCCTTTCCCACATAGTGGTTCAAATGGGTTTGTTACTTTTGACATCATGATTATCTCTAACTAATTTGGCACCTCTATGATTCTTACATTTCAAGATATAAATTATCAAAGTTGACCAAATAATGAATGACAATTGAATGAGAGTCAAAATAAAGACACTAAAAAAATTGATATGAACTTAAATTTGATAGTCTGTGTGACATCAAATATGGTCTATGGAATGTCATTGACAGTCTGAATGACATCAAAATAAATATCAGACAAAAGTCATGCAAGCTTAAATTTGAGTGTCTACGAAATGTCAAATACATTTGTGTGAATGTCAAATGATGTTCATGCAAATGCCAATTTTAATCAAGGTAAAGAGCCATTGGGTGTCAATTAGTGGGTCCTATGTATATCTAAGGGCCCCATTTTAATTAATCATCAAGATCAGATGGTGAGCATGAGTCAAAGAGGTCAACGAATCCAAGGAGCTATTAAGTCGAAGATAGGTGGCAAAAGCACATTCAATCGATAGAAAATTGATGCCTCATAGGCATCCATGCATTGGTATATCAATGAAGTGAACAATATTTAAAAAATTAAAGGGTACGAGTCAGCATTAGACAACCAATGAGCAGGATTGAGCCCTATGACATTTTGACAAAAGTTGAGGAGATGTTTTCTGACCTAGGAAAGGTAATAACAAATGAATTGAGCTCAAAATGGAAATTTGAGTTGAACCATATGATCATTTTAGGGATAGAGGGTTTCTATTAAAGCCCTAAAAAGATAAAATAGGTCTTCTAGACCTAACATAGACTAAGATCAATAGTTTGTCGATAGAAAAGGGACCTGTACATATATTGAGCTCTTACTTTTCATTAGGTTCAAATGGTAAAAGAAGTTTATTTAAACCTAATATCATCCAAATTGAGACTATGTGGCTTATAATATTTCCATAAATCAGATAACTATAGGAAAACTAATAATATGATTAGTTTTCAATATATAAAGAGATTTGTGCTTAGTTATGGCCTTAATAAAAAGGTACATCCATCCAGTTAAAATAAACCAAGTGAGACTCTATTAGTTCCAATAAATGAAAAGATTAGTCCTCATTAGCAAATTAAGTAGAGGTGGCATGGAGTCTTGAGATGAAGACCTAGTGGCTAGATAAGGATCAATGGAGCATTACATTATTTTGAAAAGCCCTTTAAAATTATGTCTTCTTAATAAGATCATGACTCAGTAGCATCCTCAAATTGGTGCTAATCCATCCAAAGTGGTTAGGAATTTTTGAATGCATATTTACTTCTCTCTCTCATCTACTTTTTTTTATAAATATAGTCTTTTGAGCCTTGAAAATGGATTTCTAATCCTTCTCTTTGGCATGACTAGACTCTACCCAAATTTAATATTTTATAACATTTTGAGATAAATAGAAGACTCTTTTCATATTTTATGATTCTCATATAGTGTGTTAATGTCATATTTTTTTTGCATATGTGGTAGAAATATCTCCCTTGTCAAATCCTGATATCACCTAACTATTAGTTTATCTTATTATGTAGGTCATGTTTAGTGTCAAATATCATTTGATTTGAGCTAGAAAGTGGATACATTGACTGGTTAGTTCCTTCAATCAGGCCTCTCCATAAATTTCCTTAGGTTTTGATTATTTGGTGAACCTTTTCATGAAGTACTTATTCATAAACATCTATTTGGAGTTGTAGATCTGATCTCATTAGTGTTTTTTAGATGTTCAGATAGAGTGAATGAATAATCACATTACTGGTGCATCACCTCCTTTATATATTTTCATGGTTTGTTACCCATTTCTCTCTCCCTTTTCCTGATCAATTTTAGTTTAGGTGATATATCCAGAAGGAATTTGAACTTTTATGGAGGTCTAACATTGTGATAGGTGACCCACAACCCAGGGTCCATCTCATGTTGGTCTAGTTTTGGAAGTAGGCCCTAAAAAACCCCTTCTAAGATAGGGTTCAATATAGAACACCAAAAATAACATCTATTTATATAGTACCCAAAGACTTGGTGATAGTCACAATGTGCATTAACATCATAATTTTTAGTAGAGGTTGACCCATTTCAACCTATATGGGAGGAGGGAGAGATATCATATGACACTCCATAAGATTCAAAAGTAAAAGAAGTTGGAGATGTAGGTAAGTGTGTAAATTTTCTCTTAGGTGTATTGATAATATGAGTCTATTAGGTTATTGAGATATTTACGTAATCATTGTGGTTGTTTCCTTTTTTATGTTCTATAGGTTTCACATTGTATTTTGGTTTGATTTAAAATTTAGAGTTAGATGTAGTGAGTGTGTTTACTACATGATTTATCTTGTTCAAGGATATATGTTTCATTTTAATAACTCTAAAAATATGGCATAAGTCATCAAAATATTTGAACTTTTTGAAAATAATGGATCCATCTTACAAGGAAATAAAGTTTTGCTTGAAAATGACTTGATGTTAATTATCTTCCATTAGAGTTGTCATTATGGTCAATAGTGTGTGAGATGACCACAAATAACCCTCTATCAATGGGTTCTACCTACATATAAAATACACTAAGGAGGCAGACAACTTATGTATTTATCCCTTATGTCTAGGAAAGTGTGTGCATAAGGTGCAATATACTATATGATGATGTATGTTATGATCTAGCACGTAATTTTAAAAATATCACTCATAGGATGCTATTTGAATGATTTAAACATGAAATATGA
>JARHVA010005621.1:1107500-1145990 GCA_037957365.1 Torreya grandis | reverse complement strand
ACTCCTCCTCCTCCTCCTCCTTCTGCTCCTCCTCCTCCTCCTCCTCCTCCTCCTCCTTCTGCTCCTCCTCCTCCTCCTCCTCCTCCTCCTCCTGCTTCTTCTTCTTCTTCTCCTTCTCCTTCTCCTCCTCCTCCTCCTCCTCCTCCTCCTCCTCCTCCTTCTTCTTCTTCTTCTTCTTCTTCTTCTTCTTCTTTTTCTTCTTCTTTTTCTTCTTCTTCTTCTTCTATACTATGGCATAACATCCTCTTCTTCATATTTATATCTTGGGGCATACTACCTAGTGATATATTCGCATCAAATTTCTTATACTATGATGATCCTTATCAAATTTCAAAAAGGGGTAAAATTTATGCACCTAAATCCGCTCACCTTAATTATCTAATTAATCTCATTAAACTATCCCCTTTATCCTAATTCTAGTCATTTATCAAATATCCCCCTCAACATTTCCTTATTTACTAAATTTATTCTTCCTCACTCCTTAATTAATTATCCTATATCCCCATTATCTTATCCTAACTCCACTTATCCATTATTTGGGAATTTTAAACTCCCATGATCCACCTACCCACCTACTAAGCCTATTATTAGGCTCTCCTACACCATAGTCCCTAATCATCCACCTTATCCCTATATAATCCCCTACCTAATCTTAATTAATCCCTAAGAGGATTTTATAATCTTATAATTCTACAATCCTCTCTATCTTAGCCTTCCCCCTCTAGAAGACTCTATTATAGAAGATTCCAAGGAATTTTTAATTCCTTTTAAATTATTCAACCATTTATCTCAATGGCCCAAGATTTAATATGAGATATTGGTTTTACCTCCCTTGTATTATATTAATAAAGCCACTCCTCCATAGAAAATAACTAGGAATCTAAGAGATAAATCTATTAAACCCACATACCAAATCCATGATCAAACAATCCATAAATCCATAAGTATTGATAAAGCAATCACCATGTTAAAATTTTGAGTCCATAGAAATCCATAATCCAATAATCAGTTTGAAGATCTTGTAGGGAGGATAGCTAAAGCAAGGAATTGGTAAGAATTTACTCATCTATTTTTATTTTGTTCCATACTCTCTCGTACTAGGTAGTTTGATATTTTGGATTTAAACTGCATAGTTTAATCCATTTGCTTAAAATACTTACTACACCTACATACAATTTTACTGCTTCCTTAATCTCTTTTAAAAATTTTAAATTTTTAAAGTTCAAGGTTATTAAATTTAAAAATGAAATAAAAATTTATTTATGAGTTATTGCAAGGTTTTCTAAATTTGAGTGATTTTTAAATTGAGGTATCATCTCAAATACAAAGTGTGTTATACAAACTTAGGTTCAATTCTTTCTCCTTTACTATCACATTTAACTTATTGTAATAACGGGTAGGGGAATGTAATCACATAAATATGGGCACATGTAATAAAAATGTTAATTATTAACACATCTTGAACCACATGAATTGAGCACAAATACATGACTATTATTTTCCATTCCTCTAAGCCATTTGTCTATATGTGAGTTAGATACTTTAATTTACATAACTATTATATAAAAATATAAATTGAAAATTATCATGTTGATTAAAATCACTTTTATATTGTCTCCAATAAAACAAACTATCCCTAAACCTTTTGGACTAGTCCCCTCTAGGTAGACAAGAGTGTTTTATGCCTTGCCCACATAGGTTGGTTGTGTTTGGTACCAAATAACAGCTAGTTTTGAAACTAAAATAATTATTTGGGGTTTTTAATACATTTAATAGGGTTTTATAAAGGAAATTATCAAAAATATTTCATAAAAAAACACATCAAGAGTCATTCATTATCCCTGCTTGCTACACAATTTCTATTACTTTGGTTGCTAATTTAGACACTATAAAAAAATATTCCATATTATTTTCAGATTTAAGATAAATCACAAAAATAAGTATCAATCCAAGTATAGAGAACCTCAAGGAAAGTCAATTTTTAATAGCATCAATTATAAAAGTCATATCTTTAGTTAAATACACATAATCAAGGAGACAAATTTAATAATCAATCTAGGTGGGAGAACTATGTGGGTTTGATTACCCTCTCTAGAGTATTAGATATGTAGGCATTAGTCAGTACTAAATGGGGTGATTGAGGTAATCTAAACCCATTATTCTCCCCCATTTTTAATTTTTTTCAAACTATATAAGTTCCCATAGGGTTTTAATGGTAAAAGAATTTAAATAATAAATTTTATGCAATGCATTATAGATCAAAATATCTTAGGTTGTTTATAATACATAGGTGTAGAATGCACATTGATAAATAAATTTATCATATTCAATAGGTTCAAGTCTATAGTAAATTTAATTAAAAGAACTAAAATTCCATCAACTTTTACTCATCACATCTAGCAATAATATTTTTAAAGTTTTTTGATTTGTCATTTCTAAAACTCTGCTTTCTCTCTTTTCCTATCATTCATTCATCACAATCAACTCATATAAGTTCATTGTCAATGAAATTGAATGTATTATGTTAAAATACACATATAAAGATATCCATGTTTTTTGATTCTATTCCTTATTTTTAGTATGCACAATTACCTCTCTTACTTATTTCCTCTTTCAACAATTAAAAATACTCAACAAAAATACATGTGTAAATTAAGTATATCTTTTCTTAATATTTTCCAAAAATAGTAATTCTCCATATTTATAAATTGTTCAAAATTAGTATTTCTTATTATTTTAAATATTTGAAATTATTATATTATCTATTTTTTTCCTATTACAAACATAAACATATATATTGATTTATAAAAATTAGGATAACGTAATTACTAGGAATCAACACACAAATCAAGGTCTTACACCTCTAGGAATGCCTTAAGAAAATATAATTATAAAATTGAAAGAGGAAAATTATCTATACCCTATGAGAGATAAGGTTATGATTAAATACATGTCCCTCCTATTGTAATCAATTCAAAATCAAAATTGTAGTGAAGGAGATCCTAAAACAACCAATACCCAAATGCATGGAAAAATCATGCAGATCTTACAACAAGATGAAGTAGTCACAACTTTGATAGATATACTAAAATTGGTATGTACCTTGTGAAATGAGTATATCTAATTTTTTTTTATAAATTTATATATTAATTTATTAGATTGTGCATAAATAGGGCTATAAATAATAGATAAAGTGGTTTGGTATGTCAACACTAATAAGCCATGCGATGTGGATACAAGAATGGACATTGATCTCACATGATATGAATTTCATAATATTTTTTTTGAAAACATGGAAAATATGAATTTGGAAGCTATTGGAAGGTTAAATATAAGCTACATTCTTGATAGTCTAATTTTGGCAAATTTTGGTCTAGTCAAACCTATTAGAAGATACAAATATGTAGAGATAAAGGTAGCCAACTTAAGTCTACGTGGGGATTTTAAATTGATTGACATAAAGACATATGAGAATAATTATCTTACATTAATTGGAAAAAATGGGCTATAATGATAGCATTACCATCAACATAGTGAACAACCAATTTGATGCACATCAAGAGGATTTTATTATTGTCATACCAACATAATCCATATGTAGACACCTAAATTACATTTAGTGTCAAAATACACGTAAAATTTATTAATAATTCTTAAAATAATTCATCACATCTCCCTCTAAATT
The DNA here is from genome assembly GCA_037957365.1 of Torreya grandis. Lineage (NCBI taxonomy): Eukaryota > Viridiplantae > Streptophyta > Pinopsida > Cupressales > Taxaceae > Torreya > Torreya grandis. The sequence continues at coordinate 1,142,305 of JARHVA010005621.1, read as the reverse complement.
CAAACAATTGAATAAGTCAAATTAATCAATTGTGCACACTTAAAATACTTATTTTAAATATAAAATATAAATTTTACATCTCATCCAACATCTTATACCTTATTATCCCTCAAATGTTGAACCATTGTAATAAAACCCACAATTTTCTCAACCTCCCTTGATTTGTCAATAAGTTTGACTCATTCTTGATGACTTAGCTAGTTAATCCCATACTTCTCTCAACCATTTGAAATGCCCTTCTTCCCCATGGATGAGGACTCATTATCCATTGTTGATTATTTGGATCATTTAATAAATCCAAATAATCTTCCATCATTGGATCTTCCTCAAAAAAAATCTAAATAAGCTTGAAAATATTCATTTTAAAGAGATTTTGACTTATGCTAATGAAGTTATATTCAATTCAAAAGTGAATCCAAGTGAATTAAAGTGAATAAAATAATACAAAAACTCCTTTTTGCATCAAAAATTTTCCCGTTATCCTTTACATTAGAAGAGTGAGGAACCACATTTTCAAAGAACAAATCAAGTTTACATCTCAATGGAGAAAGCTTGCACATTTGAAGTATAAGTTTGTGTTTTATGTTTTCTTTACTTGTTTATTTATCTTAGGTTGAATTTATATTAGATTAATATTACATAATTCATTTATTTCTTAGCACTTATAAATTTAATTTACACATTTTTGGCATGCCCAGTGGGACCTTCCCTCATCTTTTTCATCTTTTGTTTACCATATTTGAATTTTGAAAGTATTTTTAGTTGATTTTTATTATTTTCATTTTCATATGCATTTAATCTTGTCTTTATAAGTACCAGTATAAGTTACATGTCGTTAGCAAGGGTTTTATGTTCAGTTGTGTATGCCCATTACATAACAATGAATTTGTAAACATTAATAGAAAAATTATACCTTGTAACAATGAAATCATTTTTGACCCATTTTTAGTCTCTTTTTCCTTATTTTTTTCACATCTTTAGTTTTCTATTCACCTTCTACTTATGTTTATTTATTTTTATTTTTTTGTGATTATTTAGTATAGGGAAAAGGTAAAATCAGTATATTTTTTAGTGAAATCGTTGTGTCTAACAACAAAATTATCATTCTTAGTAGTGAAAACATTTTTTTAGTCCCTCTATGTTTTCTATTATGTGTTTGTAGGTTCAAATAGAAAAATTATCATTCTTATTAGTGAAATAGTCATCGTTAGCAATGAATTTTTCTTTTTGTGTGGTGAAATCATCTTTTTTGGAAGTGAAATCATTTTTACAAGTGGTGAATTCATCATTTTGACAAGAGAATTCATCTCTGTGGACTAAAAAATCATCATATAGGGTAGTAAAAATCATTCTATAATCATTAAATTATTTGTTTTGTGTTTCTTATATTCTATCATTTTCTTGCATTTTATTTATTACAATTTTGCTTTTTCTGACTTTTTACATAACTGTGAATTTATCACAGAGAAGTGGTTTTTTCTTTATTTTTTGTTGTATTTATTTTCTCTATTTTAGTTTTCCTTGATCTAAGCTTAAATAATTATTATAACCATTTTTTATAATTCTTTTTAAATATAATCATAAAAAGAGCTAGACAAAAATTAATTGACTTCTTTTATTAACTCTTCAATATTGTTTTCAAAGATTTTATTAATTACATCACATTTCATTTCAACATTATTTTTGTAATTATTAAAATTATGTATGTTCTTCCCCTGTTTCACATTAGTAATGATACTCAAGAATCAAAAACATTTCCATAATTTTTTGTGTTACCCAAGTATTGCTCATGTATGCTCTTTCGTTGAAGTCATATTATGATAATACTCAAAAATTAGAAATAGTTACTTAATTTTTTTTAATGAGATATATTGACCATGGATTTCACCACCACATAGTAAGCCAAACCCTATTTATATATGGAATATAAATTGATATTTTTTTAATCTCAATTGCCTAAATGATTGTGTGTTTCAACCACACCATTATGTGAGTGGATTTCATGCTCCAATACCTAGGGTTTCATTAACTAACATGAAATATGATATCATCGATTGCCAAAAAAATAGAACCCCTAAAGTTTTTTTGGGTACTTTAGGACAAGAACCAATAGTGTGTGTCTAATTTATTTATTTTTCTTCCATAATTTCCCCCTAGATAATCTTGTTTAAACCTTAAGCCTAGGATAATGTTTTTTTCCTCATTGACTTTGGTGCATTAGTTAATACTTAGTGCCAAGAATATACCTTACATACACCCTCAAAACCAAATTTAGTGGTCTATATAAATTGTATGATCCTCCATGGTTAGTTCCATGAAATATTAGGCCACATCTAGGAGTATAGATGATTCAATGATATCAGAAGGCCTAATAGTTTTTTATAACCCTCATCCTCATTTTTCACTTTTTATGTACAATTTCTTGAATATTTAGAATAGAAATTTTGTTTGTTATTTCCTTGTGTTTGTCATGTATTTATTTTTAAACAAACTCATATAGTTGACAATAAAAGTTTTAGTCATTTTGGTATTTTTTTAGCTTTGATTCTTTTGTTATTGAGTCAACTCTTTCCATTGCAACTTCATCCATTATAAGAAGCATGGCTATGTGGAGCAATAACTTGACCAATTTAGTCATAAATCCAAATCTAAATAATCCATGTTATAACCTAGGATTTCATCCAACCAATTTTAATTCAAACACATATTTAAATCAATGTCAAATTAACCATCCAACAAATCTAAATCTTAGTTTGAATATATATTCATCCTTAAATATCAATCAATCAAATCCAAACATGAATAGTTATTCATGTTTACCAACCAGATAATTCAACCCAAACATCAATAAATAAATTTTTAACTTAAGTACTTATGCATGTTTAAGCATAGAACAACATCATAATTTTACTTCAAGGACAACAAAAAATCAATTTTTAGGCTATGATAGTCAAAATTATCAAAATTATTTTCCAAGTTCTACACCATCCATATATATAATGCCACCAATTGAAAATAAAAATACATTCATAGATCCATTTATCAATGTAAATAAATATTTTTGTGCACCTTCATCATCACTTTTACATATTTACATGAACCAAAACACATTCAATAATTAAACACTAATTCAATCAAATTTAAATATGTTCTATTCAAATCAATCTTTTAACCCCTACACCTAGGAAAATCAACCTTTTCACATTCATCAAAATCAATCATCTAATTTTACATCAAAACCATTCTAAAATTTGAGCCAAACTACATAAAATACACATTTATTCACAAATTCCTCAAATTCAAACCTTTTCACAAATCCCCATAGCTTCACAAATTCACAAAATCTAAATATTCTCACTTTCAACACAAACCCAATAAACCCATCCTTCCAAGATGAAGATACTTCTCTAGTATAATTCATTACTAGTGAATTCCAAAATTTTCCACAATAACATAAACTTATCACTAGTAACCCTATATTATAAAATCATCCTGGTCTCTTATCTAATTGTTGTAGTTACAACATCCCTCACTACACTAGCCAAGATTTGATTAATGAAGAGTACACCAAAATGAATCTTAATTTTTCAAAAATCATACTTTGAGAGTATGATAATTGGTCTTTCTTGACCCTAATCAATCCATCCCATTTCAAAATTAAGATCATAATCTTCCATCCATTCTCAACCAAACAACTATTTTTGATCTAATACCCATTTTTGACAAAGATCCTATTTTGGACCAAACATCATTTAATCTACCTGTCATTGAATTGCCATATATATTCTATCCAATACTTAGTTTTTCACCTTTAAAAAAATATCTTCATCCTAAATCCATAATTTCCAAATGATTAGTGAAAAAGAAACTTTGAAATAAATCAATTTAGAAGGCCTTCTTTATGGCCACATCCAAACCAATATCAAATTTACTGTCAAAATCTTATTTACAATTCCTTTGGTAATTAAAGGAAAGTTCATCATCAACATCAACATCCACCTTGTTCCCAAAAATGTCTTCATCAATAGACAAGTTTTAAAATGTTAGTGATAATTTTATGGTTAAGAAGGAAGTTTCATTTGGCATCAATGCAAATTCTCTTGGTATCATCCATATATTATGTTTTTCTTCCATAGACATTATTATTCAATTTCGCATCAAATATATTAAAATCAAATTACCTACACATGTCAACTAGAATCCATAGAAATATACTTCATTTGACTTGTCCAATGAAAACATATCAGTTGTGACATCTCTAAAAATCCATGAAAGCATCCAATTTGGAGAAAGGTTACCTCACCAAACATTGCCTAAAGCTCTAAGAAGCAATCAATATACACAAATAGATGATAAAATCAATTATTTATTTATCAATGATAATGATATCAAAAATAATGAAAAAATCAAGCCATCTAGAAGAGAAAAACATGGAATGATCTCCCTATTATAATCCATGAAATAATCCTAACTCTTGTGTTGCATACTTATTATGTTAAACTAGTAAATGACACTATAAAAAGTTAGATCTTGACTTTTAGATCATGTTTGATGCACATCATATCAAGATTTAACATTCTAAATTTTCCAAGTAATTAATAATTGTCAGTATGGATCTATATTATTTTAAATTTTGTAGTATTTGGTGGTTAGTCAGTAGTGGTTGGCTAAGAGATATTAGTTTTTGTACATATGGAGAAATAGACCTAGCTTGATATCCCCACATAGACTTTGTGTAAGGTGGATTATGTAGGCAATGCTTAGAGACATGGGTTCTATAGGGACATCTTGACCATCATCTTCCCAATCATACATTTACCCAAACATGGATCAACTTATCCTTATGCTTCTTCTTTTATTATCTAATAACTAGCCTCGCTCTTGGCTACAATTATCCAAACCTTGTTTAAATTATCTTTGTTTACAAATTTTCTACTTAAATATTTCGTATGTTTTGATTGGTGTATCATTTTTTTGATCTCTAACCATTAAATTTGGTTAATTTTATCTAGTTCTTTATCCCTAACCATTATGTTGGTTATTTTACTTCATTTTATCTTTATCCATTTACATGGTTATTTCATTTACTTTGTCCATTGTATTGTTAGAGTTAATCTTTTTTTTTTAATTTATGTAAAATTATTACATATTATTGTTGGAATTGTCATTATGTGTGTATTTAAAATCATTTAGATTAGTTTTGTTTTCACATCTTGTTTTTGATTGTTATTTTCTATGTGTTTAAAATGATTATTTTATAAAATGCATAACAATATGGTTATGGTATTACTATATCATGATGCACTTCACTTTTACACAATTTATTCTTTATTTTGTTCATATGCTTAAAACATCAACATTAATCATGATTATTCAATATCATTGGTGGTAGTACATTTTATTCTAAATTAAAAACTAGTTTGCTCAAAGCTCAATAATGTTTGAAATCTACTACAAGGGAAAAAGCAAATGTAATACAAATATGTCACATTATAATTCATTCATAAAACTAATCATACATCGCATAAGCCTTAAATCAATAATCCATATGCTAAAATAATGAAAACATGCTAGCATAAATACAAATACAAGAAATAAAACTAGTGCTAGATATATCCATACATCTGTAACTCATGCATAAATTCCATATAAATCAATAAATAGTCCATAAATATCCAATCCACATAGTATAAGGTCTCATAATCATCATTGATGTGTGTGTGTGTGTGTGTGTGTATGTGTGTGTGTGTGTGTGTGTGTGTGTGTGTGTGTGTGTGTGTGTGTGTGTGTGTGTGTGTGTGTGTGTGTGTGTGTGTGTGTGTGTGTGTGTGTGTGTGTGTGTGTGTAATGTATATATACAAAATATACATCTCAAAAAATGTATACATTAATGAGATAAATCCATCCTATATATCTATACAAAATATACATCTCAAAAAATGTATAGATCAATGAGATCAATCTATCCTATATCCCATATATCTCATCATATCCCTCTAATGGAGTTTCTAGTCTTAGGAATAGTTACTCACATCATGGTGTGCCTCATGGAGGACCCATCACATGTACATATGTCACTAGCCTCTCTTATTCAATAGGTTGAAATAATCTAGTTAATGCCAATCATCTCATAGATTACCCCCTAAACAATGATGCCCTCTGAGAAAGTGGTATAGCCTCCTTGTATAAACTCCTATAATATATCACCTACTCCATATCCTTCATCACTCTACTCAAAATATCAATCTACTTTTGTCTAACTAGTATCACCCTCACCTCTACTATTTTAGTCCTTATGTATCTCTCTCCTATCTGTAGCATTGTGTCAATGTTATATAGTTTAGATTTTGGGTCTCTACCTCATGTGTAACCAATGTTTTATCCATGCCATTTCCATCTACCCCATATATAATCACCTATAATCCATCAACATCAGATTTTAAACATCTGATCTCATCCATTTGGTCCACTCTACCATTAAATACAACTTGTAATCTAGACACCTCCTTATGTAATCCATTAATCTCTCTATCATGAGCCCTAATCTCCTCTCAAATTCTATCAACAAGAACATGCTCCTCTCTAGATCTCATAGTGCATGGAGAACTAACAACATCCCCTCTATCTATTTAGATATCTTATGTTTCTCTCATGATCACATCCTCCCCTATCTATCCTCCTTTATGTATACCTATATCAATGGATTATCTCTTCCAACCCCCTATTCTATTTCTAGGTCCATCCCTATATCCACATCAACATTAGCCCTCACCTCATGAAAAATATCTACATCCTCTACCTCAGTAATCTTCACATCATACAACTAGATAATAGCTATAATACATCCTATGACTCATACTCATTCTCACACTCTATATCCTATAATATCCCTCCTAATTCAAGCTCCCAATCCTATGCCTCATGGTTTCCTACTCAAGCTAGCCACTAACCTCTCCCTACATGTTCATGGTGATGTATATGAAATAGTCAATCTAAGTAGTCTCTATTGATCCCACCAATATACATAGCCATGAATAAATCTAGAATTAATCATGACTCTACAATCAATCCATATAATATTTTATAACTATGACTTGCTATGTCTAGCTATTACTGGATCAATAGTCATGCCCCACTATGCTCTCTCCTTCACTGATTATGCAAATACATGTGGTCTAACTACTATATATTGTCTCACCTCAAACTATCACATCACCCCTTCTAGGTGATATCTCTCCATGATGTAATCATGTGTCCTGATAATGTAACACATGATCATAATATAATCCATGTGAATGTCATCATATGGACACTAAAATATAATCTCCCTATAAGGTTTCTAGGTAATCTGATCATCACTTAGCTTATCATTATCCCTCTTGCAAAACTCTAGATCACCTAAATGTGGTCTATGTATGCTAATAATAATATGCCACCCATATGCCAATGGCTCATCATTAGACCAAATGCTCATGTGTCTAACTAGTCTCTCTATATCAATGTGCTCCTAGCACCACACCTATAGTTATGTCAAAGAACCAATCTCTCTATGATATGAATAAACTACATGATGTAAATCCTAGTATAAATGTTCTAGAGCATGTGGACCTCATGTAAATATCTCACCCATCACCATCATATCTCCAATCACATCTAGTAGACCAATAGGTAATAGCCTACCACTCTTGTTAGGTAGCATAATGCCACTAATAAAAACCATCTATACAATAGTCAAAGAATACATCTCCTATTTGGTATAATAATATACATTGACTCTTCCTCTAACAATAGGAATCAACCCATTGCCAAAAATCCTAAATAATGTGATTTCCTATATAACTTTCCCCAAGTATACCTATCTCCCTCATATTAGAATACCCATAATCTGATACACATCTTCTAATGTAATAATTATCTCCCCTGTTGGCAAGATAAATGTACTAATCTCAGTATGCCATCTCTCTACTAGTGTTGTTAGAAGATATCTATACACTCAAATCTATAGCATCTATGTAATGTAAGATAGGTAATTTTCCTCTATAAAACCAAACTCATACTTTGTAAAACTTGCCATCTGCACCACCACTCTAGGTCTCCTTTTTATATCATAAGCACTGGTAATACCTTATACAAATGACACACATTAACATCTAATTAATTTTACTCAACATTAAATTCAAACCATCACTACATTAAAATAGTTCAAAAAATAACAAAAATAAATGCACTCTACTATCAAACACATATCTTCATTCATATATCATTTTCATACTATTTATCATTATTCTTTCATTCTATACAACACATTTTTGCTGATACATTTAGTATTTTTGCTCCTACATTGTGCAATTTCATTATCTATCCACTCTATTTTGCCCTTAATTGACCATTTTATTCACTCTAAAAAATTCACCTCTTAGTTTAATGAATCCACTTCCCTATCTAATGATTTTTCCACTGCTAAATAACAAAATCACATTTGCTAACCTGATGCAATTTTACTACCTTGTTCAACAAAATTGCCGCTCTATTTTACAAATTTGTAGTTTCCTATAGCGAATTCATTATTTTCAATGCTAAATTTGCCATTTTGGCATATGAGAATTCATTTTCCCTCATTTTACACCATACTTAATGACCATAAATGAAAAAAAAATCAAATTTAAACTAACTTATCAGAGTCCCTCTCCTCTCAGATCTCCGAAACCTCCTCGCTCTCTTTGTTTGGTGCTCATGGTGTGGAATATGGTCCATATTTCTTCCAAGGTCTTAGATAAAATATCTCAACTAAATTTTCTTATAAAATACTTTGAAATTAAATTTACAAAAATTAATTTTTATACCCCATTTGTTCTACTTATATTTTTATCCCCTACCAAATATTATTTTCCCCACACATCCCTCCATCATATTCATTCTTCATCCATTTTTCAAAATTCTAGATATAATAAATTAGTTTAATCCAAATTTTTATCAACATCTTGCAATAATCCATCTATATAAAATTATCATTTGCAATTCAACAGATTTTTTCTATTTTTAAATCCCTAGCTTATTATCATTGCAATAAATCATTCCCACAATTGCTCAATTGACCCCTGCATTATTAACAAAAGATTAATCATGCAATATATAAATACTAAAAATATTATTTTCTAAATAATTCTCTATTTTTTAACTAGGGTAACCTTTTTACATAACCAACATATTGAAAGTTTGACATTGATTATATAGTAAGTTGATTTATCATTTGTCCACATCACTTTGTCCATTTGTTATTTTCATTAATTTCAACCATTCATCCATTCTTCTCAAAAAAAACCCTTGAAGTGGAATCATCACACTCATTTTCATTCATTTTGGGCAAATTTATTCTTCCTAATCATCAACACTCTACTTCTTCTATTATTATTTAAAATAGTATTGTTTCAAAACACTATTTAGAAGAGGGGTAAATGTAGACAACTAAACTAAATATAGTGTCAAAATGCACCTAAAGTCTATTAATAATTATTCTTAAAATAATTCATCACATCTTCCTCCAAATTCAAATAATTGAATAAGTCAAATTAGGTAATTGTGCACTCTTTAAATCCTTATTTTCAATATAAAAAATATATTTTACACCTCATCCAACATCTTCCACCTTATTCTCCTTCAAATTTTGACTCGTTATAACAAAACATATTGCTTCTTCAAACTCTTTTGGGTAATCCCCTATGTTTTTAAGAAGTTTGACTCATTCTTGCTAACTCAACTAACCAATCCCATAATTATCTCAACCATTTGAAATGGTCTTCATATTCATGGGTGAGGACTTATTAATCATTGTTGATTATTTGGATCATTTAATAAATCCAAATAATCTTCCACTATTGGATATTCCTCCCAAAAACTATAAACAAGATTCAAAACCTTCATTTTGAATAGATCCTAACTTATGCTAATGAAGTTATATTCAATTCAAAAGTGAATCAAAATGAATCAAAGTGAATCAAAGAATATAAAAACTCTTTTTTCACCAAAACACTACCTATTATCCTTTACATTGGAAGAGTGAGCAAACACATTTTCAAAGAGCAAATAAAGTTTACACATCAATGGATAAAGATTGCACATTTGAAGTATAAGTTTGTGTTTTATGTTTTCTTTATTTATATATATTATTTTAGGTTAAATATAGCTTAGATTAAGATTACGTAATTATTTTATTTCTTATATGTTTTAAATTTAATTCACACACCATACATGATACCCAAGGAAATGTCTTCACCATATGCATATAAGGATTATAACTTGTTCAATGTTATGACATAACTAAAACCTAAAGATTTTTAAAGATATAATTTCCTTACTTTTCATATACTACACAAGAGACATCAACATTACATAAAATAGAATAACCATGGGTACAAACATCCTAATGAAACATTCCCTCAATTCCAAATATTATAATTCCAATCCCCCTCTATGCATTTCATAGATGATTGAATATTGATCATGTCTATTAGTTAACTCCTAATAATAGAGATTATATTAAACCTACTAAGGAGAGAAACACACCATGTTAATTATATTTGTTAATTAGTGGTTATTTGGATATTCACATTATTAATTAGGTACTTTGATATCATGAGGTAAAACACATGTTCACCATACAAAGAAAATTACCTAAATATTTATCAATAGAATATCTAGTGGAGTTCCCTCATAGTATGGATAATTATATCCCAAATATAGATATACAAGGATATTGAATTATGCATTGAAAGTGTTTGAATTTAGTTGGTTGGATATCCATAGGTCTAAAAAACTCCTTTGGGAGGAAGTATGTGAAATTATATGGGATAAATTTCACATTTAAACTTAATATTAGGTAAGTTACCGTTATTATATGAGGGGTAATGTCTAGATATGTATTTCCATAAATTCATTAAGGTGTATAAATCATATATATTGATGCAAGATGATTGATACATGTTTTTCAATTTACTTATTATCTCTCTAACCTGCACACTGGGAGGGGGTTATTAAAGCCTACATCTAAGGCTAGGGTAATATGGGAATAGCCCAAGGCTATGGGTGACCTTTGGTTGGGCTAGACTTATATTTATGGGGATATCTTCCTCGATGAATCTATTTAGCTCAGTTCACTAAGACCTATTGACTTAGGGTGAAAAGGGATAGAGAATATTAATAAAAGGAAACCTATTCTAAGGATAGTGATGCACCAATATTTATTATCCACTCTACTTGACATATAAAACACCTAAATATGGTTAATTAATCTTATCTTAGTAGTTAAAAGATGTTAATAAGGTCTAATTAGTCTTCCATGAGGCATGGAGTAGTCCACCATTCTCTTTGTATATTAACTAGGACTAGGAAAACTAATCCCATCTCCCATTATGACTATGAAGTGCATTTTCTCACATTTATGAATAGTTTATAGGGGTATTGTGTATATTTATCTCTTATCATCCCATCTATGTCATTCTACATCTTTCCTTATTGACCAAGTAAGCTTACTAGGCCAAGTAGGTGTAATTACTTGACTATTTGTGCTTGGATGAATAGTGACCTAAATAAAACCTTAGACTATGTGGATAAGTGTGTTTCACATCTACATCAATTTACCATACCATGAAATAGGTTTTTCTAATTAGTAGACATCTAAAACTCTACAAAATTAGGTGACTAGGTCACTTTTTCCATGCATATACAAACTAGATATTTGGTGTGGACTTGTAGAGGCATTTATAGATATAAGTGTGAGAATTTAGTGTCTTGGGAAAGTGAAGTAATTCTCAAACCACTACCTCTAATGATTGATAGCTTATCAAATAAAATTGTACCTTATTTTATACTCAATTCCATAAAAATTTACCATTTATGATAAGTTCATACAATAGTTTATATAGACCAACACCATGATCAAGGTCTCCTCTGAGTGTACTAGTTGTTTCAAGTGCGTATCATATAAATTTAGAGTGTTTGAGTGAAATTATATCCATTTTTCCCAAGTCAGGTTTGTATTAGGGTTTAAGGAGTGTTTTAAAGGTTTACCATCTTCATTATGGTTCATAAATATTAGACCTCCAATCCCAAAATTATGGTTATGGATGTTTAGTACATATACCCCCCCTAAAATTCTTGAAAATATTTGGGTCCCATGCACCTTGTGTGTGGATATATGAACACAATTTAGTGAACCTTGAGTCTCTATAGGCCTTTTAGACATGTATGCAATATTAACAATTAATCTTAGAGGTGAGAACCTAAAACCAAGTCTTACTTCCATGGATTTTTATTTCATATTGGTTCCCAACTCTTGCTAAAATCATTTTCCCTGAGTCCTTATGCTTTGAAATATCTAACCATTTCAATAGATAGTTCAAGTTGACCACTTATGATTGTGTAACTAAGGGAGGGTCCTTAGATAAATTCGATTATTTTGTTACATTCACCTACCTTAAACACTTCTTTATGGGCTGTAATATCTCCCCACACCTCTTCATATCCATCAATCTACTTGGGGTGTTTGGTTATTCCACCAAGATGAGCATGGGGTTTAAGCCTACTAGGCCTAAACTAAGTCTCATGAATTTGAGGCACCTATAGGTGGTTAGGGTGTTTAAATATCATTTTAGAACTATTATCCTACCTATTCCAAACCTATATACTTGACCTTATCTATCTAAACCACTATCTCTACATTCTTCTTCTTGTAAGTCTATTTTATCCATTGTTTAGTCTGAGTGTCTAATGGTAGGTATTATAGACCTTAGAAATACCTTTTATTATTAATATATTACTCCTTTTTATAGAGTTTTGAAACTAAAAAAATGTTCTCTCTTTCTTTAGTAACCCCTTTTAAATAGGCCTCTCTTTAATCTTGTTTCTTGTATACTCCTCATATGTTGCCTAGGGTTTATAGGCTTCTCAGTCTGTACAACCCTAGTGTCTAGTCTAATGTATTATTTTATCATATTGAGGTAATTATTATTTTTATACCCTAATATGTCCCTTTTACTCCCTTTATTATATTTTTTTCAACTCCTAAAACAACTATCAAAATATCTAAGAGTCTTTAAGTTATATGCTCAAGCCTGTATATACCAATTTTTAGCCCAATGAGATTAAAAGACCACCAACCTCTATTTTATCTATCTCAAATAGACTAAAAGATTAAATAAATACTAAGATATTTATTAAATAAACAAAAAGTGTCTACCCTTATCCTCACACTTCACCTTATTGTAGACTCTGACACATTTTAGTCTCTTTCTCATGTCCTTGGTGTGACTGTATGTTTAGGCCTAATATCATTTCAATTGAGACTCATATCATCTTGGAGGAATTTATTACATCTTATCCACTTACATTATTATTATTTTTAAATCTCCCATCAATCTAAATCAAGAAAATATCCTCATCTTGTGTGTAAAGGCCTATTAGGCCTAATGGGCCTAATAGGCGACTGGGCTCTTCTTGTCTTAAAGCAATGAAACACCTTAATGGGAACATTAGGATAATTAAGGAAAAAACATATAGACCCTATTCTTAGTCATATATTTCACTTCTTTATATGGTCTCATAACTTGACATTTTTTCCTTGTAACCATTCCTATTTGGTTGTAGGTGATGAATGAGCTTATTTAGTCTTCAAGATCTTTTGATGTGTTAAGGAATAAATCATCTAGTAGAGACTATTAGATTTAAAATAATAGGCCCTATGTCCTCTACTTATATTCCAACACCTCACTTCCACATATATTTTAAATGGTTTCACCTTGTCATATTTTATTTATAGGTTGTTTTAAGACTATTGGGATTGTGAGTGAATTCATTCTTAGTACCTTGAAGGTATTTTTAACTTATGAGACATAGGTTATCATCCCATTAGATTTTTTAAGGTTTTTTTAACCTTTCCAACTAATTTATTTGAATATTTCCATCCTTATCATGTACCCAAGAGGTGAAACTATCTCTAATTCCCATATGTAGGTCTGCATATGCTTGTCTTAAGCTTAATAGGTCTAATTAGGCCTTAAACCCTTTTATCCATATTATATGACCATATCATCAAGTGTATAATAAATTTTTAGAATAAAAAGTAATAAATCCCTATTTTACCCTTAGTTACCTCCTAGGCAAATTTCAAAGCACTTAGCTCTTCCTCTCATAGATCTGACTATATAGGTGATGAATGACATTTGCTTAACTATGTGTGTGGTTATTGATAAGTTTGCTGATGATATACTATCCTTAGTGCTTATTTTAGCATTTTTTTATTCCCCTACTTATCTTTTCCACCTTATAAAGCTACCCATCATTGGTTTGTAAGATGGAGTTATTCTTGATTATGTGAAGGAGGTTCATTGGGAGGTGGTCATACTACTCTACTATTTATTTTAGTTTTATTTGTAGTGATTACCTCTCATTTTTTCTTATTAACCTTTTTGAATCTTCATAACTTTACTAAACCTTTTATACTCTTTCAACATGCGATTTGTAGTCTTATGTATTCTCAAGAAGAGTATTAACTATGTTTATGCTTTTAGGATTGAGGTGGAAGTGTTCATCCTTGCTTAAATCTATTTTATACATCTCCATTCCTTTGTTAAATGACCCTATGACTCTTACTGAGATCTCTCAACCTTATACACCTCATCCCAATAGTGACTACCCTATTTTCTTAGTTTGCAAAGGTTTATAGTGATAGAGTAAGGGTTTGACATTGTATAATATACTATGGGTGAGGATGGTATTTAAGTGTATAGGTATTCAGAGGCATAATGGAAACACTAAATAATTAATGAGGAACATATGTATCTTGAAACAACTTGATGACAACCTACACCTACCTAATTTCTACTTTCTAAATGAGATAACAACATAAACATAAAAATCATACTAGAAATATGACTGTAAAGGGGTTAATTAACCATCTAATGGTGACTAAAAAATTCTTGGGAGATGAGGGAGGCTTTAATTTCTTCAATTAAACCATCACCAAACTTAAAACATCATCAAACACCTTCATATTATGTACCAAATATTATGAAACATGAGAAATTCTAACTACAATTTACAAATTGAGGAAACATGAAGATTTTTTTACTCCCAAACTCTCACACATGTGAAACAAGGGTGTAGAGTGATGTAAATGGGACATGAGGACTCATAAAATCACCATCAATCATTAATTTTTAGGAACAATTTAAGGATGTACCAAAAATGATGTTATCTTAACCCCTTACATAGATGAAGGAGACCATTTGAGTGCATAGATTGTTAGAATTTGTTCATAGGGAATAGGCCATATACTTGTAGAAAAAATACATGAATGAGGAGGTCAAGAGACCCCTTCACATTACCCAAATTATTATTTCTTAATTTTATCTCTTCTATACCAAATGATAAAAAACCTGAAAGCTTGTCTCGACTGTGAAGGAGCTTAGTGGAGAGAGAGAGAGAGAGAGAGAGAGAGAGAGAGAGAGAGAGAGAGAGAGAGAGAGAGATGGTTTTGGGCTTATTTTGCATATTTTAACCATGAAACTTATATGAGACACCTATCATGAGCTATTATACAACATTTTGATCTCCTTATATGTAATTAGCCATACAAGTCTATACAACCTATAAAAAAACACTTGAAAACTATTTTTATTCTATATTTTTGTAATTTTCTATCCTTGGGATGCCATTAGAGGGCAAAGGAATGGAAAAAATAATTAAAACCATATTTCAAACCTGGTGGTTTGGTCTGTGGACCTAGAAAGTCATATTGGCACTCTTTTTATCACTCAAATATCACCATGACCATTATCACATCACTAATATACATTATAACATCTTGATATATGATGATTTATGAAAGAAAATTCTAACACAACATGACACTCTTAACAAGGATAAAAGACTTTAAAGGGACATTTATAAGACCATGACAATTTTTAGACACCATGGACAAAATTAGAGGGGTTCTCATGAATGATTTTTACTATAGGGGTTGAAATTTGGCCTAAGAGGCCAAAATGTCTACAACTTTGGTGACTCATTTGGGTTGACTACCCTATTTGTCAAGAGAACCCACTATCTCTTCATGATTAATGACATGGCTCATACATGACATCATGGATTGGATGACTACCTTATTAAACTACCAAACAAATTATCACCTCATAACACCGTCTAAGATTTAAATAACTCATAAGACACACAAGTAAAACTAAAGAAACAACACCTAAACTTAAGATAAAATAACAAAGACACCAAAACAACTAAGTCAACTAACTATAGACTTGTGTATGACACACTTATTGAAACAAGAACAAAAAATATTAGAAAAAACTAATTAGAATAGACATTATTTATCCTCTAAGATCATAATGGAAGTTTATTTCATCACTATGGTACCATGAGAGTAGAATATCATATGTTAATTAGGATCTAATCAGGAATTACACACCATATGAGGATTCTTATTTGCAGATGGTGGCATTGGCATGTTTATGGCCTCTTAATAGAGAAGCTATACCCTCTTGATCTACCCTTAAGTATATGGGTTGGCTATATGATTCCAATACCCAATCATCTTCATTCCACATTTGTCTCCCTTGCATTGTCAATGTCA
This sequence comes from Torreya grandis, assembly GCA_037957365.1. NCBI lineage: Eukaryota > Viridiplantae > Streptophyta > Pinopsida > Cupressales > Taxaceae > Torreya > Torreya grandis. Next base: position 1,125,666 of record JARHVA010005621.1, on the reverse strand, counting down.
ATTATACCTCAGTCATGGTTTTCTCTTGATCAAGTTGGATAGTTTGAAGTGGTTCTTATGGAATGGATACAAGGTTGGTTTCCAAGAGAGGTGGATCCTATCTCAAGACTTCTTGAGGCCACTTAAATGTCGTAATACCCTTAAAGAGTAAAGAGACACTTTTAGATGGGGTGAGGATTTTATAACCTTTCTTGAAAATATCAAACAAGTCATCTCCTGATAAGATAACCTCTTGGAATGGTATGTTTAGAGGGATGCCTTCATTTTGTTTGATGGAACCACTTTTATCAATATGATCCTAATCATTTCATGTTTTAAGAAGGATGTAACATAAATCAATGATGTCAAATAAATCTATTGAATTATCTTCACATGATTCTAGATTGTTTACTATTTCTTGTTTCATAGGGGTAGAGGTAAGAGTATACATGGCACATTTTGATGAAGATTTGAGAACCATATACAATTGGACATGTGTAAGGAGATATAAACAATTTACCTCCACCTATGATAGACCCTTAGGCATTTTATAATCTATCACCATAGTGTGATCAGCTTGTAAGACATCAAGGTTATCTTCGTAAAGATATTGACATGCTAGTAGTATGTATTCTTCTTGACACATTGAAAAATCTTGAGGATTGTCATGATGAAGGGAAGTTTCCATGTCATTAAGGACATCCTATAAGTCATATTATTCTTGATCAATAGGTATGCATTCCTTTTGGGGTCCGTCATACTCTTTTAGCCCATCCTCTTCTATATTTTTGAATGTTTATTTGTGTTCTTCCTTTCTAAGAGGTGTCCTAATGATAAGCTCCTCTTCAATTTATCTCAAGTCACCCTCCTCAGCTACCACCTCAATTTGACTTTATTTTCTTATCACCTCAAGTATTGTCTCTTTTTAAAAGAGTGGAATGGATTTAAATGATAGAAATTCCTTGTGTTCTTGAGGATGAATGGGTAAGATCTAAGTGTTTTTAGATTTTAATTTCACTTTAACATCTTGGCTTATGCCCGATAGATCTTTTTTCTCCTTGACTGTAACACTTATCTCCAAGTTGGAAACTTAGATGTAGTATATTAATATTTTTCATGTGCTATAAATTTGGGTATAAATGATGGTATCTTTAGATGGGTTGGTATTATTTTTTCTATTACAACTAATTGAAATAAATGATAATTTTATAATTCAATCTCCCTCTTTAGGTGGGATTCAAAATCAAGCTTTAACTAATTAGATACCTACTCATGCTAACTTGTCCTCTTAATTCATACTTCTTCCTCCTTTTTTAATTTGTCTTAGATAAAATTCCAAGTAGGAAAGGCTAGAATGGTTTTTAGGGGACTTGAAATATTTTAACATTCATTTGGTTGAGACTTTTGAAGGATGATGTATAATTTAATATAAGAATGATGTGAGATGCATGAGGGGACATAAGGCTGATCATAGTGAACTTGATATCCTTCATGTACTGCTTATGTATCCTCTATGATTGAAACTAAACCACCTATATCTATCAGATCACTACTAATCTTTGAATTATCTTCTCTTATAAGTATGCCCACTCCTCATTTTCCTAATGTAATAAATATCTCATTCTCTTAATAACATGCCTATGAATTTCTTGGCCATATCCTCTCTATGTGTCAATCCCCAACATTTTTCTTTAATAACTCAATAATGTCTATTTGAGGTTTAAATTAGATTTATTTGAGACATGGGTAGATTAAATAAGCTAATCAAAAAGATAAGTGGGCTACTAAGACTGGTCAGGATGATAGGTGGGTTATCATAGGGGTGGATATGGATCACAAGGTGGGTTAGGATAGTATCCTTGACATTGAATAGGATCATGGGCCTGATGTGGGATTTCATATTTTTTATAAAGGTGAATGTAGGGTTATAGGTTTCATAATAAGGATGATATGAGTCATAGGGTTGATGATAATGAGGTGCATGATAGAGGTATACTCTATAAGAAACCATAAATCACCATGAGATGATTAAAAACAAGGTGAACCCTCAATAAACAAGATGATATTATCATGAGATGATGACCATATGATTACCCTTATCATGAACTTATGACTACAAACCTAGCATGTGAGTAATTGAAGCTGCTTGAGATGATCAAGATGTTACTAGTGAATTATATAATGATTGGATCTAGTCACATTAGGCATGTAAAAAATGTGAAATCTTCAACATTCACCCTAGGAGGGGGGTTGTCAGGATTACCTCCAAGAATGGGGTAACATGGCAATAACCTAAGGTTGTGGGTAACCTATGACTAGGATAGATATTTAGGTTATGGGGCTAACTCCCATAGTGCATTTATTTATCTTAGTTTTATTAGACATACTAATTTGGGGTGAAAAAGGATACATAATATGCATAAATGGAAACCTCCTCTAAGGATGGTGATGCACCAATATTCATTGTCCACTCATTTGACTTAGAAAATACTATTAAACCAAATAAACAACTGAACTACTACCTCTAAGAGTGTCTAGGCAATAATTTTTCATATAGGGGCTATGATAGGTGGCTATAATATGAGGAAAATGATAGAAATTTCTAGTTTATGACACTTATAAACCAATTTCTACTTCAATCTCAATCACCAACACTTATTACACGCTATATGACCTGCATAGAACAACCATTAATATCAGGGTGAAGCAAAGACCTATAAAAATAAGATAAATGTACCACTTATGCAATTCAAACCAACATAAACGTATTATATCAATGTTTAAGAATTTAAATTAGTCATTTCATTATTCCAATGGGTCTATAAAGTACAAATCTAGGTGGATTTTCCTCATACCCCAGTGAGGGATACAAACCAAGGCCTTAAGGCCTAAATAAATAGAAGAATGATAATGAAAAAGGAGGGAAATTGGTGTGGAGGTTATAATTATAGGTAATAAATAACCATATCCCACTCATACTATAGTTACAAATAGTTATAATAGTCCTTCATATGTCTCTTCATGTATTGGTATTCATAAATGGGTCCTTTACAAATTGAGGTGGAGTGGTGGAGGCTAGGTGAAACTTGGTTGAACCCATTCAAAGCATGAAAATTCCCAAATATCATTAATTAATATTATCCTATCAGTTATAAGTTGTGAATAAGGTGTAATTAGGCCTCCATGAGGCATTGAGCATCCCACCATTCTCCTAACATATTAACTAGGCCCAAGAAAAATACTCCCATCTCCCTTTATGATTATTATGTGCATTTGATCACCTTTATGAATCATTTATAAGGATATTGTGACCCTATATTTATCTCTTATCATCCCCTCTATCTCATTTGACATCTTTATTTATTGACCAAATAGGTCTACTAGGCTAATTATGCCTTATTACTTCACTATTTGTGCTTGGATGATGAGGGATCTAAAAAGAAAACTTAAATAAGGTAGATAATTATGTGTAAGGTTTACATAAATGTATAATACCATGACATAGTATTTTATAAGTATTATGCATCTATAGCTCTGCAAAACTAGGTGACTAGGTCACTTTATTATTGCATTTGTAGACTAATTATTTGGTGTGGACTTATAGAGGCATTTCTAGGTAGAAGTGTGAGTAGTTAGTGGCTTAGGAAGGTGAAACAAGTCTTAAAACACACCTTAAAATGATTGGTAACTTGTCAAACAACCTTGTACATTATTTTTTGTTAAATTCTTTGAAAAAAGACCATTTCTAATAGGTACGTATAATAGTTCATACATACCAATACCTTAATTAGGTTCTCTTCTAAGTACACTATGTGTTTCAAGTACTTATCAAATAAATAAAGAGTTTTTTATTGTAATTATATCCATTTTTTACAAGTTAGGTTTGCATTAGAGTTTAAAGAGGGTTTTGGAGGTCTAGCATCTTAACGATGTTCATAGATATCAAACCTCTAATCCCAAAATTATGGTTATGGATGTTTTATCCAAAGACCCCCTAAACCTCGTATAATTATTTGGGTCCCATGCACCTTGTATGTGGATATATGAATAAAATTTGGTGAACCTTGATCTCTCTACAATCCTTTTGGATATGTTTGTAGTCTTAACAATGATTATTATAGGTGAGCCCCTAAAACCAAGTCTTCTAAAACAATTGAATAAATAGCTCAAGTTGACTACTTAGAACTGTGTAACTCAAAGATGGTCTTTAGACCAATTTGATCATTTTTTTTTCATTCCCTTGACTCAAAAATTTATTTTAGTGTATTTAATGTCTCCCTACACCTCTTCATGGCCATCAATCTCCTTGGGGTGTTTTGGTTATTCCATGAAAAAGAGTATGGGTTTTGAGGCCTTAAAAATGGCCTTTAGTCTCATGAATCTGAGGCACTTATAGGTGGTTAAGTGGTTTAAATATAATCATAAAAATATTGTCATAACTATTCAAAAACCTCTATACTTTCCTTTATCTATCTAAATAAATATATCTTCATCCTTCTTCATTCAAGTCTATTTTGGCCACTATCTAGTCTGAGTGTGTGATGGTAAGTATTAGAGAGATTGAAAATCCATATTAATTATATTGAACTAATCATGTTGATGGAGTTTTTATAATTAAAAAAATTCTCTTTCCTACCTTACTAATTCCATTGGAATAGTCCCTCTTTAATCTTGTTTCCTACATACTCCTCACATACTACCTATGGTTTAGAGGCTTTCAAGTCGGTACAAACCTAGTGTCTAGTCTAATGTCTTCTTACCTCATATTGAGGTTATTATAATTTTTTAGACCCTATTATGTCCATTTCACTCCCTTTCATAGATTTTTTAAACTCCCAAAATAACTACCAAAACATACAAGAGTCTTCAAGTTATATGCTCATGCTTGTATATACCAATTTTATGCCCAATGAGTTTAAAATACCATCAAGCTCTATTTTATATATCTCAAATGGACTAAAGGATACACTAATAACTAGGATATTTAGGAAACTAACCAATATTGTCTTCCTTTGTCCTCACACTTCACCCTCTTTCAAACTCTAACATAATTTACTCTTTTTTTCATGACCCTAGTGTGACTGTATGTTTAGGCCTAATTAGACCATATAGGCCTAATCCCATTTCAATTGAGACTCATAAAATATTTTAGGTATTTATTTAATCTTTTCCAATTACCTTATAATGTGTTTTCAATATCCCATCAATCTTAATCAAGAAAATGTGTGCATAGGCCCATTTAGGCCTATTAGGCCTAATGGGCCTAATAGGCCATTATAATCTTCCTATCTTGAGGACTAAAACACATTAATTGGAAAATTGGAATAATTAAGGAAACAACATATAGAGCCTTTTATCTGTCATATATTTCACTTCTTTTTAGGGTTTTAGAACTTTACCTTTCTTGCTCATAACCCTACCTACTTGGTTGTAGGTGATGAATGAGTTTGTTTAGTCTGAAAGATCCTTTGATGTCTCATGAACCAAATAATATAGTAGATATTGATATATTTAAGATAATAATCCTTAGTTCCTATACTTACATTCTATTACCTAACTTCCATATAGAGTTCAGATGATTACACCTTCTCTTACTCTACATGTAGTTGGTTTTAAGCCTCCTAGGACTATGAGTGTGAATTCCTTCTTAGTACCTTGAATTTATGTTAACCTTATGAGATATATTTTATAATCCCCTCAGACCTTTTTATATTTTTTAAAACTTTCCAACTCATTTCATTTAATATCTCCATCCTTATCATGCGCCCAAGAGGTGCAACTATCTCTAATTCCCATATGTAGGTTTGTGTATGCATGCCTTAGGCCTAATAAGCCTAATTAAGTGTTAAACCCTTTTGTCCTTATCAAAGGAACAAATAATCATGTGTAGACTAAACTTTTATAAGAAAAAAGTAGTCATTATCTATTTTACCCTTAGTTACTTATGCAACTTCAAGGCACTTATCTCTTCCTCTCATAACTCTAACTATAGATGATGAATGAGGTCTTCTTGACTATGTGTCTAGGTATTGAGAAGTGTTTTGATTATATAATATCCTTATGGGTGATTTTATCATTTTTTTATCCCCATAATACTCTTCTCCACCTTCTGAAGCTACCCAAATTTAGAACTACAACCCTTTCTCCCCATCATTGGTCTATAGGATGCAATAGTTCTTGACTATATGAAGGAGGTTATTTTGAGAGGTGCTTATTTTTATCTATTTTTATTTAGGGTTTATTTAAATTAATTACCTCTCATTGTTTCTTATTACCCCCATATGAATATTCATGGCCTTATTAAACCTTAATTACTCTTCCAATATGGGAGTTGCAGTCTTGTATTTGCTCAACAAGAGTCTTAATTTAGTTTATGATTTTAGGACTAAGGTGGAAGTGTTCATGATTTAATAACCCTATTTTATCCATCTCTATGGATTTATAATATGAACCTATGAATCTCACTGAGATATGTCAACATTCCACACTTCATCCCAATAATGACTACCTTGTTTGCTTAGTCTACTTTAAAAGGTTTGTAGTGATTGAGTGAGGGTTTGACATTACATAATAGACTATGATTGAGGATGGTATTTGAAGATATAGGTATTTAGTGTCGTAATGGAAACACAAAATCATGAATTATGAAGATATGTATCTTGAAAGGACTTGATGACTACATACACCTACCTGATTTTTATTTTGTAAATAAAATAATAATACAAACATAATAGTCATAATAGAAATAGGCCATTGAAGGGGTTACTTGACCATGTAATGTTGACTCATATATGCTTAGGATATGAGGGAGTCTTTAATGTCTTCAATTAAAATATCACCAAACCTAAAACATAATCAAATACCTTCATATTATGAAACAAAGATTTTGTAACATTAGAAACTCTATCTACAATTTAAAAATGGAGGAAACATGAAGATTTTCTTGCTCTAAAAACGTCACATGTGTGAACCAAGAATGGAGAGTGAGGGATATATAACTTGAAGACTCCTAAAATCATCATCAAGCATTTCTTTTCAAAAACACTTAAAGGATGCACCAAAATAAATGCCCTCTTAGCCCATTACATAGATGAAGGATACCATATGAGTACCTAAATTGTTAACATTTACTCATAAATCATAGGCCATGAATTTTTATAAAAATTCCATGAATAAGGAGTTCAAGAGACACCCTTAATCTCCCCAAATTCTTAGTTCTTAATTTTCTCTCTCATGTATAAAATGACCAAAAACTTGAAAGCTTGTCTAGACTACCAAGGAGCTTAGTGGAGAGAGAGAAATGGTTTTGGGAATATTTTTCAACCTTTGACCATGAAAATCCTATTAAATGACTAACATGAGATATTATTCAACCTTATAACCTCCCCTATATGTAAGCCATACAAGTCTGTATAACCTACAAAAAAGCACCTAAAAACTCTTTCTCTTATACATTTCTTCAAGTTTCTAACCTTAGGACACAATTGGAGGGCAAATGGAATGAAAACATAAGTTAAACCATTTTAAAAACCTAGTGGTATAGTTGGGGAAGTTTAAGATATGTATTTTCCCATATGTGGGACCCAATTAATGAGTGGGGAGTGAATTTAATTCCCAAAATGAATGTTTATAGACATGAAACCACCTAGTGTTGGCTTTATGATGAGAATGGGAATATTTTAAGAAATTTCTAATGTAATTTTCATCAAAACATTACATTTATTAAAATATTTATAATGAAATAGGCTTATATGAGGTATTTAAGGGTATTTTGATGTCTCTAGGGGGTTTTGAAGGCTTGAAACTACTTGAATGGATAAACCATGAATAATGACATTGGATACATCATTAGACTTCATGTTATGACTTTAAAAAAGGTTTAAAACCCCTACTTCCTACCAACAAAGGTCTCTCTCCAATAAATGGTATACAATAGGCCTAAAACCATAATGATTAACAACCTTATTTTCTCTAAATCTCCTTAACTTTGACATCAAAACATTCCATATTTGCAAATATTTATAATAAAAATAGGCTTATATGAGGTATTTGAGGGTAATTTGATGTCTGTAGGGGGTTATGAAGTCTTCAAACTACTGGAATGGATAAACCATGAAAAATGACATTGAAGACATCATTAGACCTTCATATTATGACTTTAAACAAGGGTTGAAACCCATACTTCCTACCAAAATAGGTCTCTCTCCAAGAAATGGCATACAATAGGCCTAAAACCATAAGGATTGGCAACCTTATTTTCTCCAAAAGACCCTAATCTTATCAAACAAGTTTTAGACCACTCTTTAAACCTCACAAGGCATATTAGCGCTCTCTTTCTCACTCAAGGATTACCATGACCACTATCACACCACTAATAGACCTTAAAGTATCTTTGATAAATGATGATTTCTACAAACATGTTCTAACACAACATGACACTCTTAGCAAGGCTAAAATAATTTCAAGGGACATTTATAAGACCATGACAAGTTTTAGACACCATGGACAAACATAGAGGGGTTCTCATGAATTTTTTTTTACTATAGGGGTTGACAGTTGGCCAGGGATGCCAAAATGTCAACAACTTTGGTGATTCATAGGGGTTCACCAGCCCAATAGCTAAGAAAATCCATTATCTCTTCATGATCAATGACAAGTATCACACATGACAACATGGCTTAGATGACTATATTCTTACACTGCTAAAGAAATTAACACCTCATAACACCCTCAAGGACTGAATAACTCACAAAACACATAATTACAACCAAATAAAAAACACCTAAACCTAAAAATAAATAATAGAGAAACCAAAACAACTAAGGCAACTAACTATAAACTTGTGTATGACACACTTATTAAAATAAGATAACAAACTATTAGAAATAACTAACTAGAAAATGCCTTATTTTTCCTCCAAGATCAAAAGGGAAGTTCACTTTATCACTATGGTACCATGAGGGAAAACTATCATGTGTTTATTGGGATCTAATTAGGTATTGATCACCTTATGAGGACTCCTACTTGTAGTTGGAGACATTAACATGTTCATGGCATATAAAGAGAGTATCTAGACCCTCTTACTCTACCCTTAGGTGCATGGGTTTATTGTATGATTCTAACATCCAATCATCATCATTCCAAACTTGTATCCCTTACACAATCAATGTTAATTATGCCTCAATAATGGGTTGATCTTGATCAAATTTGACAATTTTAAGTGGTTCTTATGGCATGGCTACAAGCTTAGTTTCCAAGAGAGGTGAAATATGTTTCATGACTACTTGAGTCCACTTAAATCTAGTTTCACCCTCCAAGAGTGAATAAACATATTAATATAGGGTGAGAATTTGATAACATTTCTTGAAAATATTAAATAATTCATGTCCTTATAAGATAGCCTCTTGGAATGGTATGCTTGGAGGATTGGCTTCCTTTTGTTTCATGAAACCATTATCCTCAATATAAACATTTATCATGGCATGTTTCAAGAATGGTTTAACCTAACTCAATGATTGAAAATGAATCTCTTGATCGATCTTCACATGATTCTAGTTTTCTTACTCTCTCTTGTTTCATAAGGGTTGAGGTAGGAGTATACATGAAATAGTTTGATGAATATTTGAGAACCATATCCCCTTGGCCATGTGTATGGAGATATAAAAAAATTATTACCATATATAATATACTATTATTACCTTTATCATCTATTACCATAGTTTTATAATCTTGTAAGGTGTCAAGGTTATCTTCATAAATATATTGATAGGCTGGTATGTATTCTTCTTGACACATTAAAGTCTCTTGAGGATTGTCATGATAAAGGGAAGATTTTATGTCATCAAGGAGGTCCTGAAAGTCATATTATTCTTAATCAATAGGTATTCATTGCTTTTGGGGTTCATCATACTCTTACAACCCATCCTCTTATACATTCTTGAAGGTTAAGTTGTGTTCCTCCTTTCTAAGAGGTGTCCCAATGATTAAATCCTCTTAAATTTCACTCAAGTCACCCTCCTCAATTGCCACCTCAAATAAAATTTATTTTATTATCACCTCAAGGATAGGCTCTTTCTCAAAGAATGGAATTTAATATAATTAGAATGAATTTAGGAGAGAGGTCATGTATGCCTCATTCCCCTCATTTGTCTACTCACTTATAATAACCATCACCTCCTCTTTATTTTGCACATTACCTTAAATGGATTTCCATGATGGAAATTACTTGTGTTATTAAGGAGGAAAGGGTGGGATCTTAGTGGTTTTAGATTTTCCTTTCATTTCAACATCTTGGATTATGCATAATTGATGTTCTCTTCCCCTTGACTACATTACTTGTCTCAAAGTTACAAGCTTAGATGTAGGAGATTCTTCTTTTGCATTTGTTATAGCTTTGGGTATTAGTGAGGGTATCTTCAACTAGGATGGTATTATTTCTACTATTGCCACTAACTAAAAAAAATTCTCATTTTCCAATTTAATATCCCTATTTAGGTAGGCTTCAAAATAGAACCTTAATTCATTAGATATCTACTCATGTTGACCAGTCCTCTCAATGCATACTTCTTCCTCCTTTTGTACTTTATCTTAGACAAACCTCCAAGTAGGAAAGGTTGGAAGGGTTTGTGGGGGACTTAGAAGATTATAAAATTGATTTTCTTAAGACTTTTGAAGGATGATGGATATGTCAACACAAGACTATGTGGGATGGAAGAGGGGACATAAGGTTGATGATAGTGACCTTTTTTTCCTTCATGTACCACTAACACTTATTCTATGATTGAAACTAAACAACCTATATCTAGAAGATCACTACTGATCCTTGAATGACATTCTCTCATAATAGATTCCCACTCCCCTTTTGACTTCTTTATTGAATCTCTCATACTCTTAATAACATGCCTAGGAAGTGTTTGGCCATACGCTCTCTACGTGTCAGTCCCCACCATGTGTCTTTCATTTCTCATTAAGGTCTATTTGAGTTTTGAAGTAGATTGGATTGAGACATGGGTAGACCAACTAATCTAATCAAGAAGATAAGTGGGTTGCCAATACTAGTCAAGAAAATAATTGGGATGTTATGGGGATGAATAGGTTTCAAAATGTGGCTTAGGGTGGTATCCTTAACATTGAAGAGGATCATGGGCCTAATTTGGGACCTCATATTATTTACAATGGTCAATTTAGGGTTGGTAGGTTTCATAATAGGGATGATATGAGTCATAGGATTGATGATAATGAGTTGTATGATAGAGGTTTATTCCATATCTATCTATAACTCATCATGAGAAAATTAAAAATAAGGTGAAACCTTAATAAACAAGGTGATCTTACCATGAGATGATGACCATATGATGACCATTGTCATGAACTTATGACTGTAGACCTAGCATGTGAGTTCTTAAATCTACTTAAGATGATCAAGATGCTACTAGTGAATTCTCTAATGCTTGAATCTAGTTCCATAGATTATACCACAATTGTTATCTCTATAATTTTAACCTTATGAGGGGCATTGTTCAAGCCTACCTATAAGGCTAGGGTAACATGGGAATAACCCAAGGATGTGAGTGACATATGGATGGACTAAACTTCTTGATTATGGGGATAACTCCCATGGTGCATCTATTTGGATCAATTCACTAAGAACTACTAATTTGGGGTGAAAAGGGATAGATAATATGCATAAAGGGAAACCTAATCTAATGATGATGATGCACCAATATTCATTGTCCACATCATTTGACTTAGGCAACACTAGTGAACCATACAAGCAACTAAAATACTACCTCCAAGAGTGTTTAGGTAATAGTGTTTCATATAGGGGCTATGATAGGTGTCTATAACATGAGGTCCATTAGATAAAGGTCTGGTTTAAGACACACTGAAACCAATTTTCACTCCAAGCTCAATCACCAATACTTCTTGGATGCTATATGACCTACATAGAACACATATTAGCATCTAGGTGAAGTAAGGATCTACAAAAGGAAGATAAATATTCAAATTATGCAATTCAAACCAATATAAAAACACTATATCAATGTGTAAGAAATTTAATTATTCTTTGAATTAGTCTAATAGGTCAATAAAGTATAAATCTAGGTAGAGTTTCCTTATACCCAGGTGAAGGATACAAACCAAGGTCTTTGGGCCTAAATAAATAGAAGAATGAGAATGAAAAAATATGGAGAGTGAAATGGAAGTGATAAGTATATTCCATAAATTACCATATCCTACTCATAATATAATTACAAATAGTTATAATACTCCTTCATATGTCTCTCCATGCTTTGGTGTTCATAATTGGGCCCTTTTAGTTGTTGAGGTGGAGTGGTAGATGTTGGATCAGAATTAGTTGACCCCCTTTAGAGCATGTCCATAACCAAATATCATTGATGAATCTTCTCTTGGTAATTAAAAGGTGTGAATATGGTGTAATTAGGCCTCCATGAGGTATTGAGTAGCCCACCATTCTCCTTACATATTGACTAGACCTAAGAAAACTACTCCCATCTCCCATTATGACTATGAAGTAAATTTTATCACATTTATTCATCAATTATATAGGTATTTTGACACTAAATTTTTCTCTTATTATGACCTCTATGCCATTTTACATCTTTCCTTATTGACCAAGTAGGTCTATTAGGCCAATTATGCATAATTACTTAACTATTTGTGCTTTATTGATCAAAGGCATAAAAACAAATCTTAGATTAGGTGCATAAGTGTGTTTCAGGTTTGAAACAATGTCCCATACCATGACATAGTATTTTTTAAGTATTATACATCTGCAACTCTACTAAACTAGGTGACTAGGTCACTTTCTCTTAGCATCTACATAGTAGCTATTTGGTTTGGACTTGTAGAGGCATTTTTAGGTATAAGTATGAGTATTTTGTGTTTTAGGAAGGTGAAAAAAGTATCAAAACACTCCCTCCAATGATTGGTAACTTATTAAACAACCGTATACCTTGTTTTCTACTTAATTCATTGAAAAAGTACCATTTTTGATAGTTTATACAGAAGTCTGTATAGACCAATACCATGATTAGGGTCTCCTATAAGTGTATTAGGTGTTTCAAGTTATTATCAAATCAATTTAGATATTTTGAGTGTAATTATCTCCATTTTTCCCAAGTCAAGTTTGCATTGAGGTTTAAGGAGGGTTTTGGAGGTCTACTATCTTAATGATGGTTCATAAAGATTAGACTTTCAATCCCAAACTTATAGTCATGGGTGTTTATGTTAGAGGTACAATCATTAAGATAGGGAGGTGAATCAGTGAGCCTAAATTATCCAACTTTAATTTTAACCCTTTCAAGTTCTTAATCAATTACCATAAGCTTTCATGAAGTATACATAACATTCATAATAATGACTAAGGGAGATAATGCAAGATCAATCACATAACACATGACATATGTGGGAAAACCTCTTGGGGAATAAAACCCACTATAACTTGAAATTGGACTAATGTCCTATAATAATAAGAATTAATTTAAATTAGGTACAACTAATTAAGGAACTAAAATCCCTATTTAGTGAGACTATAACCCCACAAGGTACTATAATACCTATCTAGCTGAGTTGTAACAACAACCAAACTTTTAAAATGTTTAACCTTATAAGGAGGATATAACCATATCAGATGCTAAGATACCAAAACAACACCTATGAACACATCCACCTTTGCACTGATGTCTTCAACACCTAATGATGGACCTCTGATTATCACTCTTCACCTTTGCTCATACTCAAATAGTAAGAGAACTATTATACCAATATAATTATGACTTATACATCATAAAAATAGTCCTCAATATATTTTTATATTCAAATCATTCAAGGATTTAGACCCCTCATTTTTTCCATAATTCACACACACAAACCTCTCTCAAATTTCTCCCAAGTCTCTCAACACAAATCTAGAAACCAACACATTTGGCTTCACTATTTATTTAACAAACAAGATCATCATCATCTTGGTCAGCCATTAGGCATGTATTAACCCTTAATACATATATCATATGAAGATATATCTTAGTAAAATATTCATAGGTAGGCCATAACATCTATGGGTCACCCTTAAACAACTATACCTTTTAATAAGGCCCTTGTAGCCCTTATAGGTCTCATGTGAGCCCATTCACTCCTTTAACACTTTATCAAACAAAATCAATAATACAAAATGACTATAAAAAGAATGAACCCATTGCATATGATTTATAAGCCTCTCTTAAGTGCCAATAACCAATATATAACCCTTCTACTAAATCATAATTCGCTCAAACAACATTTTGTGCACATAGTCATTATGAATGAACAAACAATCACCTTCTAAACCATTATTCATAATATATACAAATTATCAAGCCTTAATAATAGAAAAAATAATCCTCATGGAGTCTAAGATACTCCCCAATATCCAATTAATCAAGAGATATTGAAATAATATTAAAACAAGCTTTAACAATCTTCTCGGGTCACTTATAGTCCATGCACAAACACATAATCAACTTTAAACCTTCATAACTATTTCTTTAAACACTTTAATATATTTAAATATATATTTATGGATTTGAGTTAGAGTCCTCTATAAGTTTAATTTTTACACCATGGGAAAATTCCTCTTTTATCAAAAGTTATAGCCAAAATATAGAGCACTGGATTTTGTCTTTACAAATTCAAATATTTAAATGTAAATGGTCATAATTAAACCTAGAACATCATGCTAAAATCTCATGTCTTTACTACTCAGATTAAATATGAACCATCAATATTGTTTTATATTTAAATCATATTCCACAAAATACAATTGTTAAACATATAATATTTGACCTCATTTCATGCCATGTGGAGACTTTAATTCAATGTGCTTTGTCGATCTCCTATACGTAGCTCAAACTTTAACATCATTAAATGATTGTCACTTTGACAACTTTGACTTTAATTTGAACCATTGATTTAAATAAGTACAAAAACCTATGAATTTTTATCCTTATAATATTCTTGATATTTATCTCTACTTGAGGTTAAACATCAAACACTTCTTACCATCTTGCTCAACATGCACCATTATATCATTCTTGTATGATCATCCACATATCATTGGATCTTCATTTGGTCCTGATCTTTAACTTTATTAAACACCAAAAAAATTGACCTCTTTAAATTAATGTGTACTATAGATATTCAATATATGATCTCCTATCATCCATTATATCTCCATTTGGTCCATGTCTTTAACATCATGCAAAAAAAGACTATGGGGACCATTGTTATATACTTGAAAGGCTAACTTTGCATTGCCATATCTTTTACCTCACTCACTCGCATGTCATAAAATTGAGACCATATGATATCCTCAAATAGGATAATCTAACCATATGAAACTATTCTCTTATAACATTCACACATATTAGATATAATGACATAAAAATGCTCACTCAAATTTTTTCTGCCATAGAGCCAACTATGTCAAAAACTTGTCTAGAGGGCCAACTTTGAACATGTATATCTTTTATCATGATTCATTGATTGACCTAAAATTTATCTTAAATAAACTATGAATAAAACTAAATAAATATATATGATCACCTTCTCTTCAAATATCCACATGTGTGATATATTACTTCATCAATATGCTTACTCTGCTCTTCTTACCTCATTACAAATTTGGCTATGGGAAAACACTATCAAAATGCCTAAGAGCCCAAATTTGTACTTGCATATCTTTTAATGCACTAGGGTACATGACCTAAGATTTAGTGAATAATAAATAATGGCTAATGTGATCATAACCATATGACCAAATCCCCTTGACTCATCCACATGTGGAAATGGTGATGTCATCAAATTTCCTACTAAGATTTTCTACCACTAGATCCAAATTATCTAGATGATAACAAAGATCAACCAGATATATTCCACTTATGCACATAAGAAATAAAAGAATATAAAACATCCTAGGTACCTATTTTACATACTCAAAACACCATACTCATCCCTAAACATCTCTAACCATTCCAAAATTGAAGATCAACCAATCATACTTCAAGCATACTAGAATAAGCACATTGCCCACTTTATCATTGTCACTTAGATAATCAAGCACTACATCCACTGAAAAAGACACATCCTTGATATCACCATGACATCATTTAAAATACCCCAATATTTTATTCCATATACCACATAAAACTCTTGAAAATATTTGGGTCCCATGGACATTGTCTTTGGAGATATTAATGCAAGTTGGTGAACCTCAAGCTCTCTACAGACCTTTTAGACATGTCTATAGTCTTAACAATGTTTTATAGAGGTGGGAAACCTAATAAAAGTCTTCCATATATGGATGTTGATTATATATGAGTTCTAAACTCTTTCTAAGATCATTTTCCCTGAGTCTTTATGATATGAAATATCTAAGCATTTGAATAGATCGTTCGAGTTGACTACTTATGACTATGTAACTCGATGTGGGTCCTTAGACAAATTTGATAATTTTGTTAAATTAAACTTCCTTAAATAATTATTTCAAGGTATATACTATCTCACAAAACCTCTTCATTTACATCAATATACTTGGGGTGTTTGGTTCTTCCACTAAGATAAGCATGGGTTTTGAGGCCTTGAGAATGGCTTTTAGGCCTAACATGCCTAAATTGAGTCTCAAGACTCTAAGGAACTTTTATGTGGTTATGGGGTTTAAATATCATCATAAAAATATTATCATACCTATTCCAAACTTTGGTAATTACCCTCATCTATCTAAACCACTCTCTCTACATCCTTCTTCATGTGAGTTTGTTTTAACCACTATTTAGTCTGAGTGTCTAATGGTAGGTATTAGAGACCTTGGTAATCCATATTATTCTTAATAAAATAATCATTTTGATGAATTTTTGAAATTTAATAACATTTCTCTCCTACCTTATTAACCCCTTTGGAATATTCCTCTCTTCAATATTATTTCCTGTGTACTCCTCATATGTTTCCTAGGGTTTATAGGCTTCTTAGTCTATGTAACCCTTGTGTCTATTCTAATTACTTCCTACCTCATATTGAGGTTATTATTATTTTGGATACCCTACTATGTCACTTTCACTCCCTTTCTCAATTTTTTCTAACTCAAAAAAAAAAAAACTACCAAAACATGTAGTAGTCTTCAAGTTATATGCTTAGGCTTATATATACCAACTTTAGGTGCAATGAGCTTAAAATATCATCAACCTCTCTTTTATATATCTCATATGTAATAAACGATCCAATAAATACTATGATATTTAGGAAATTAATCAACATTTTTTTTCATTTTTCTCACATTTCACCCTCTTGCAGATTGTAACACACTTTAGTCTCTTTCTCATGACCCTCATGTGATTGTATGTTTAGGCTTAACTAGGCCTAATTAGACCATCTATGCCTAATAAAATTTAAATTGAGACTAATATCACCTTTGAGGTCTCTATTTCATCTTATTCACATACATTATAAGGTTTCTTAAATATCTTATCAATCTTAATCAAGAAAATATCCTCAGCATGTGTGTCTAGGCATGTTTGGGCCTATCAAGCCTAATGGGCCTAATAAGTCATTGGGATCTTCCTATATTAGGTAATAAAAAACCTTAATGGTAATATTTGGATAATTAATGAAATAAAATATATACCATATTATTATTCATATATTTCATTCCTTTGTAGGGTTTCATAACTTGACCTTTCTTGTTCATAACCCTGTATACTTGGCTATAGGTGATGAATGAATTTATTTAGTCTATAAGATATTTTAATGTTTCAAGGATAAAATAATATAGTTTATATTTATATATTTAATATAAAAATCCCTATTTCTTATGTCTCCATTCCAACACCTCAATTCCACATAGAGTTAAAACAATTACACCTTCTGTTACTCTACATGTAGCTGGTTTTAAGTTTGTTAAGACTATGAGTGTGAATTCATTCTAATTAATTGGAAGTTATGTTTCCTTATGATACATAGGTTATCATAGCCTTATACCTTTTAATTTTTATTTAACCTTTCCAACTCATTCCTTTAATATCTCTATCCTTATCATGCACTCAAGAGGTGCAAGTATCTCTGATTCCCATATGTAGGTTTGTGTATGCTTGTCTTAGGCCTTAAACCATTTTTTCCATATTTGAGGACCACATAA
>JARHVA010005621.1:997500-1102500 GCA_037957365.1 Torreya grandis | reverse complement strand
AGTATATGGGAGAGTATAAATTTGAAATACTCATGAGGACTTGTATAATACAAGGATGGCATGAAGGAGACTCTCACATAGAGGATGTGTGTTCCATTGATTTTAATTTTCATGCTACTATGTTGGAATGAACTCTAGAAGTGGAAGTTTAAGTCCTTGAGAAGAGGAAATTATGGAAGATAATACTAAAGGAATGACCATTTTCATTTATACATGAAGCCCATGCTCATGCATATGGTTCTTATGTAATAAGGATTCAACCATCAATGTAATAAGGGTTATGCCATTTATTTTTTATATTTCCTATTTTATAGGCTAGACTAGTATAGGGTAACTTTTGACACAATAGGTATGTGCCATCAATCATAATAACATGTGTGTTCATTGTAAGTCCATGTGAGTAAGCGAGTGATGGATTTATTCTTGGATCTTTATACTAAACATCTAAGTTTCTAGGTGAATATTGGTGCACATTTTTTACAGCATCTCTCTTATCAAATGATAGATTATTAGGATATGAATATTATCAAAATTAAATTTGTACTTTGGTGACCATTTACATTAAAATAAAATAAATCTCTGCATTAGAGTGAAATACTAAGACCAAATAAATAAGCATTTTGCTCTAAAATACCTAACATAGGATTTAATGTGAGGTGGAAAGAACTCAATTATTAAAAAACATGACATGGGGTGTGAATAATTACAAATAAATGCATGGGGTTGGGATAAAATTGATATGAAATAACTAAAGGAAACTGGGGCATGCTATCAAAAAGGGTGACACAATGCCTAGGAATGTGTAATAAAATTGTGGAGAAAGGAGTCATGTAAGAAGAAGGGAAGAACAATACCTAAGAACACAAAATCAATGAATACACTTTGTGAATATCCTACCAAAAAATTATTAAGTAGGTAGAATGACATCACCCCTATGGATGATGAAGAGAACAAGTGTACCATTGTTGAAAGTGTGTTAGAAAAGGAGAAAGAGAAACACATCATTAAGAGAAGTACAATGGTGAAGGATTAAGAGAAGTTCTTAGAAATAGAATGTAAGGTTGATCTAAAACTTAGAAGTTATGGTTGATAAATAATTCAATAACATATAAATAACATAGTAATAATGAATTCTCTAAGAAGAGATGTAGTATTACTCAAGATTGCAAAACAATTATATGCTTATCTTTGGGAAGAGATGTCGATCTTCACATTTCAGGTTACCTCTTCATTTTTACATATTTTTAAAGCATGGGGAGGATGTGGAAGGTCACCAATCCCTATGGATATTAAGTGGTTTGACTTCTAAGATTTAAAACAATACAGAATTTGAGGAATTACTATTTTTAGAAACTTACTATTTTTAGACTGCACTACTAAAATCAAAATTTGGGGCACTTTCATTGGGTTTTCAAGGTAAAACATCATTTAGTGGAGCTCAATTCCATCTCATGATTTTATCCTCATTCTTAGCTCTCCAACGGTTCAAACGGTGAGTCAATTGGTGCTATAGTGATAAAGTTATGGCTCCCAAAAGTTCTATCATCAATTGGGGTGGAACTGTCACCCGAATTATCACCTAATTTGTTGTGCAGATCAAAGGTAGATAAAATAGAGAATTTTATTTGATGCATATGAATTAAATCAACTAATAAATACATTGAGGATTATAGGTAAATAAATCACGCTATTGGAGTGAAGTGATTAGGAATGCATGAAAAATAATTGCGTGGCAAGGAAGCACACAAGTATATTGTAATGCCTAGGAATACATAAAATTGAAGCAAGGTGAAAATCATGCTAAAATTCAAGATCATGTAAGACAACATTATCAATTTTATAACCAAGAGCCAAAGTAAATTTCATTTCATAAATGAACCTAAGGCAAGAGAAGGGTAGACAGTGGAAACATGTATTGTAGACACTTAAAATTATACACCTTGTGTTCATTTTAACTATCTAGTTACATCATCCTAAGTCATCTAATTAAGTTTTCTATACTAATCCATTCATTAGTCACATCTGATCAATTAATCTTTTCTTCTAGTCACATCTTATCCTACCAAATTCACAACACTTATTATTAGTTGATTAATCTCAATTAATTATATAATCTTATTAAAATTGGAAAATCCATAAAATTTGGTATATCTTTATATTCCTAAATCAATTAATAGTATTTTCCATCTAAAATTCATGAAATCATCTATTATGACATCATATTCCTAGGAAATTGAATGGATTTGGATAGTGAGTAAGGTATATTCCAAACTCTTACATCCCTCTTACACACTCAATCCAAATTCATCCACACTATAAAATTTCATGAATAGATTTATTACACACATAACCTCTCAAATTCATGATGTATAAGAAATATTCTTAACCACTGATCCTAGCCTTCATCCAATGGTCTAAATTTTTTGTCCACTTCTATAAATGGAGGAGTCGTTATCCGTTGTAGACATATTTTTTATACTAAACTTATGATGACAAATCTCTAAGAAAATATTCACTAAGTTATTCAATTTCTCAAAAAATCATGCATAGTGAAAGGGATATGTCATATGAATAGATTTGAAACATTTCCAAAGACCTAAAACACTATATCTAGGCTAATATAAACATTAATTTTAGCTAAATGGAGACATCCATGGCTAAGGTATAATCATTTGATTTTTTCTTATTTATTTTTCTTCACTTCTCATACATTACCTAATCTAAGGACATGCAACTATGATGTTAACTTTGTATTTTTTTAATTTGATATTCAACAACAAACTAACTTTGTTTGAAACTATGTGATCATATCTGACACACTGGTGGGATCAGCACCCCACATTCTCCTTTGAAACATCTTACATTCATATAATTTATAAATTAGCTCAAAATTGATCTTTATTTCACCTCTTTTTCTTATAAATTTACCAAATTTATATTTCAAGGTTAGTAGTAGAAATGATTTGTTGATTGGTGGGATCACTTCCTATAAATGGTGATATTGACTTAATAATCGATGATTTTGCTTCTAATCTATTTTTTTTCTTTTCTATGTTTTTCAAGTAAATAGTGAAATCAACCTTCAAATTGGTAGGATCAAACTACATATCAATGGAATAACACTGTGAAATGGAAGAAACATTCTCAACTTTCACTCAGATTATGGATTTTAAAAAATGGATTAATCATAAATTAAAATGCAAAATCGACATGTGAAACAATGAGATCAACCTTCATATTGGTGGGTAATTTTCTATCTATTTTTATTGAATTTTAGTGATATTGTAATTAGAAACAACAAAATTAAATACTTAACTATCAAAGTCATCTCTATTTTAATTTTACCTATGTTTTTTAGAAATGGTGATATAACCCTCCTAATCGATAGCATCACCCTATTAAATAATGATATCATAATGCTAATTAGTGGAACCACTAATTATCTATGTGTTGTGTTCTCTATCTATAAATTGACGCTATTGATTATATAACTGATAGATTCACCCTGATAAATAGTCTTATCTCCTTATGATAGATTTTAAACATAAAGAATCAACATTCTAACTTTTGGTTACTTTTCAAATACCACAAATCCAAACACTAATATAGGTTATACAAGTTTTTATTATCAAAGAATTAGATATTTAGAAAACAAATACATTTTACAAACATAATTGATCTTAGTGCATAAAGTGAACCAACATTTAAATTTGGTGTTCTAAAAGATATTAGTGTTTTCAATTCTTTAGTGTTTGTATCATTTATTTATTTGTATATATCTTATTGTGCACATTCTATTCCATTTCACATTTATGGGACCTTGGGTGATAAAAATCGCATAGGTTGCTATTGATTTTTCTCAAAATAAAACTAGAGTATGCTTTTATATTACCCACTTGTGGGATCTTGAGGATAAAAATAGTGAACCTTCTATTTTTATTTTAGCTACATAAGGTGGATTTCATCATCATCTATGAGTCTGTAAGGTGAAATGATTGGGATTTCATCCCTTAATATATTTACCAACACCATTATCTAATGAGATATATAAATTGAGGGCATGTGTCATAAGATCTATTTAGTTATGTGTTTTAAGTGAAGTGCATGAAATAAAGGGGATTATTCCTATTGCTATGCTATCAGACATCACCCTCAACATTCAATTTTTGGGTTCACTTCTCCAAGATCCCATAATTGAAGTGGTCACAAAGGGGATAGACCCTCCCATGAGTTTCTAATTATTTACTCTTCTTCTAAAAACTTTTGAGCGTCGTGTACCTTGAGTTATATTAGGGACCATCTAGAAAACCTTGTCAAAATATATATTAAGACATTTCAATCATAAATTATTAATAGTGTGATGGAAACCAACCTCCCCAAGATCTCATGACATAATTATTGAAGTGAGGGTTAAGAGATTAACCTATTCCCACTTATTTTTAGGTAGATATGTGGGATAGAGCACATTATACACCTATTTTACCACTAAGATAGGTGTTTTATTATATGCATGTCATATCTTACCTTATGATATACCCATTTTTGTGTTATATAATACACATCAAATAAGTCAAATTATCCCAAGTCCAAGTCTTATCATTACACATTGGTGTGATAAGGTTTTATGTTACCCTAATTCTAAATCTTTTAAATCTCATTCTAAACTTCATGCTATCCAATTTAAATAGTACTGTGTTTTTATTGTACTATTATGCTTCCCATATGAAAATAAATCCAATTCAGGTTCATTTTAAACCAAATTTAATTCTAATTTGAATCCAAATAATTTAAATTTTAAAAACTAGTCAAATGAGTCAACGTCAAATCAAGTCAAGTTCAAACTTTAAAATAAAATGAATTCAAACATTCAAAGTAAACTAAATTCAACCTTTTAATCAATTTAGACTTTTAAATTCAACCTTTAATCCAAGTCAAACCTTCCAAGTCTAACATTCGAGTCAAAGTCAAATCAAGTCAAAGTTAATAAAAGTCAAAGGTCAACTAGACTTAAGCATTTAACTCAAGTCAACTTTCAAAATTTAGATTCAAAGTAAAATTCAAATTAAGTCAAATCTTTAAAATTTAAATCAAACTAATTATGTTCAATTTGATAAACTTTGACTAAGTCAAAACATCAAGTCAAATTAGGTCAACTTTAAAAAAGTCAAACATTCAAATTTAGTCAAATTTGATAAATTCAAATCAATTCAAACATTCTAAGCCAAAAATTTCAAGTCAAACATTCAAAAAAGTCAATTATTCCAAGTCAACTATCTAAAATTAGTTTAGTTTTGACTAGGTAAAATCAGGTCAGCATGCTTGTCAACTTTGACCAAATCAAATCAAAACATAAAGTCAACCATAAAAATTTAGATCTGGTATATTCCACCAAGTCAAATCAAACTAATTAAGTCCAATCCAATCAACTTTAACCAAGTCAAAATAGGTTTATTTTAACCAGGTCACATCATTTCAAAATCAATCCAAGATCATCATAAGTCAAATTCAAACTAATTTGACCAAATGACATTAGTTCCAAATAAATCATTCAAATATAATATTATCTTTTCATTTAGTATCCTACGCCTATTGGTTGTGAACAATAAATATCATGACATCAATATTTTATCTAGTTAAATCTAACCTTAATGATTAAAATCTAATATGATCTTAGTCAAATATCAAATTAAATAAATTTGACATGCTTAAGGAAAATCAAATAAAATATCCTCAAATTTGAGCAAGTCCAATCCAAATAAAATAAAAACATCAAGTCATCCATCAAAAGATAAGTCTAGTTTATTTTGACTAGGTCACATCAACCCTAACTCAGTTGAGCACAAATCATTTAAGTCACATAATGTATTTACATTCAATCTCTTGCACTTGTTGGTTGAAAATAATGCAATCATAGCAGTCATATTTTATTCCATCCAAAGTCAAATTAAATTAAAAAAAACATAATTTAATTTGAGATTAATCAAACATCTAATCAAATTCAAACCATAAAATCAAATCAAATAAATCCACCCTACTTGGGTCAAATCAAATCAATCTTACTTAATTGTGTAGAATTACATCATATCACATCAAATAAATTTAAGCATCAACCCATTATACTCAAAATTAAATCCAATTTCATGGAATCTATATTAGATCAATATAGATCCCAATTTAAATGTTACATGTTTGAAAACAAAGATTATATATTTTTATAGATATTGGAAATATGTTTTGACTACACATAGATTATGATCCTAAAAACCTAATATCCACCCTAATAATTAAAATTCAAATCATTCCACATCAACATTAATAGAACAACCCATCTACTAATCTTGATCATCACATTCCCCATCACACTAGCAAAGGGGAACCTTTTCTGACATCCTTGTCTAATTTCCTTTAGACCCTTGAGCCATAACAATCACACATATAATCTAGTTCATCCACATCCAAATAGGGTTTTAAACTTCTCAATAAACCCTTGGAGTAAATATTTTACCAACTGGCCATGAAAAACATGTTATGCATCTATGCACCAAGTATTTCAATGAAAATAGTTGAAAACCTAAGTGGTATCAACAAGATCAATATTACGAGATCACAAAATTAATGTTCATATTATTAATTGACATTCTAGATTAATGAATTATATCTAAGGTTTGATTGACCATAAATACCTTGAAATATAATGAAGTATGTCCACATCTAAACATCACCAAATAGGGATATGCCAAGATCCTTTTCTAGGTCATGATCAAACTCTTCCACTTCTAAGTCAAAATAAATAAAACCAACACATATACAAAAAAATTCAAATCACCCATCTTTGATGAGCCCCAATTTGATAATAGTCGACATGACCATCCTCACATCTTTTAAGAAACCTTATTCAATCTAACCATCCTTGAATAACCCATTATTTAACAATAGTTTATCTTTCATTCAATGCCTAACATCCCCAATTTTAAGGAATACATTTTCCCCCAAATATTAATTTATAAAAAAGAAGAGAAAAATGTACTTGTGGAAAACCTAATCTAATAGGACCTCCTTATGGCCACCTCAAAATTAGGTTCTACATTAGAATAAAAATCATCATCACACTTAGTATTAATATAATAATCAACATTACAATCACATCTATCTAATCAATATCACAATCAAGTTCTATGTTAAAATAAACATAAAAATCTTGTCCTATATCTATATCAAAATCAACATCAACATAATAATAAGATTTAATATTATAATCATCATTAGAATCAGAATCAGGATCTTATGACATCAACTACACACTTTTAATAGATCTATTTGAATACATTAGTGATCATTTCATAGTTTTTGAGGAAGTTTCCTTCATCATCGAAGAAAGTTATCTTAGTAACCTCTACAAAGATTATGCAAACTTTAATACTTTCAATGATATTACCAATCCTTTTCACATAAACCATAATATTCCTTATCCTAAAATTTAATTTTTTGTACCTATTGATTAGGAGAAATAAAATCACACATAGTCAGCCTTCTTCTATGGAGACATATTAGCTATAGAATCTAGGGGGATCCAAAAAAACATTCAAAGTCAAAAATAAAATTTACATAATGTAACCTTATTTGAGACACTAAGGGGCACAATCAAAATAAAAAAATAAAAATCCCCTAGTGAAACATTTTTTGAGGTGTTAAATGTCAATTAAAATCAAAATCCTAGAAGTCTAAAAGAAAAATACCCTAGTGAAGCCTTGTTTGAGGTGATAGGGGACAATTAAAATAAAAAATATGCATCCCCTATTGAAACCTTATTTGAGGTCCTAGGGGATAATCAAAGTAAAAAATTGATGCCCTTAAAAACACCTTGTTTGAGGCACTATGGGAGAATCCAAATCAAAATTAGCTTAATCAAGAAGACTCTATTGGAGAAAACATATTTGAGGATCCAATAGATGAACAAATAAGTTTTTCATTGCTTGATGAAGACATCATTAAATTTAATATTAGAATTACTAATAATACAAAAATCATTCAAATCACAATAACTCTCAAGTATAAAGATTAGAAAAATCACATGGTTATCTTGAGATATATTTTCAAAGGTATTTGACCTGACAACATTAAAATTCATTTTGCATCTAGAGTCAAAAATGGTGTGTGTGACTGTTAATCCAAACTTCACTTGGTCCTTCAATAATTATACATCTTTTTATGATCATATCCTTTGTCCAAATCTTATACCCCATTAGTAAATCATAAATTTTATCTAATGCCTACCTTGGTTTACAGTCCATGGTAGTGCTCTCTTTCAAGGGGCTAAAAAGACACCTTGTTTAGAGGTTTAGATGAATTTGAATAAAAAATTAATGAAGATCATAATATCATTAGAGTCATCCACATTAGCAACAAGATCATGATAGATAATTTATCCCTAATAGGTATGAGCTAGACATAGAAAAGGGTCAACACTATGCATATATTAATTCTCCATTGAGTTGAGATGATAAAAATCAAAAGATAAAGAGAAATAATTCTTCCAATGGTGAAAACCATGCTTATGATTCCTTGAGAAATTACCATGATGAAAATGAATTTTTTGGCATCATGCATAATAATCTATTATCTATGAATACTAGACACTTGGGGGTAACCTCATCTTCATCATTATCCATCTCATTCAATCTATTTTAGTTATCCAATCATATCCAAACCCTTATACTTTTCTATACTCTCATGTTCATCTCTCTTCCCTTCTTGACCTTGATAAATAAGTGGAAGTAGTTTTGATCCTTATTTTAGGAAAAACCTTGGTATATCATCCAAATGACACTTTGATGATTAGGAAATTAGTTCCCATGTGGTATTATATTATTTTGATATCCATCATCCATTCCTAGTGATATTCCTCCATAATTGCCTATTATCATCTAACATAACCTTAAGTCCCTTGAATTTTTTATCATATCCCATCTTAATGCTAGACCATGTTTCCCCTTTGCTAATAGCTCTTGTATATCCATATTCCAAAAAATCCAAAAACACCATAAAATTAAAAACTCAAAAAAAATTATAAAATTCCAAATATATCCAATAGATATATAAATCCACAAATTACAACAAATATTTCTCTTATCCTAAATCCAATCAAAATACTTAACCTAGTCACTTTAATCCTTCATTTAATTCCTTCTCATAACTTTCATCTTGCTTAGGTAAAATAAAAGTGTGTAACTTATTTTTGTATATTTTCCCCAATCTATGCCTTGCATGAATCGTTTCTTGGGGTCAATATCAATTTATCATATCATTGAGACTTCACATGTGGATTTTGACTAGGTTAAATGAAAAGATGCTTTATATTGCTTTTGTTTTTAGGTTTGTGTGTGTGTGTGTGTGTGTTTTCTTGCTTATTTTTTTTATTTTCTTGTTGTGCCTTGACTCAATCCATGTGATCAATAGGATCATCATTGTTTCTTAACATCATGGTTATTTATTACACTTTTACTTGAGTACATCTATTGATTTACAATAAAAATGTCATCCTTATGTTTCCATATCATGGTGCATTTATGTCATTTTCCTATTGGATTAGGGGTTAGTCCTTATGCACAATTCAACTAGGTCATAATTATGTTTAATATCATGGTGCATACCATCATGTGATATATCAAACGTCAAGTTATTTAGTATTATATATAATGTCATGTTACAATGGTAGTTTATCCCCTTATAAAATAATCTTTTCAAATCCAATCATCTCATCCCATTTTGGACTGCATCAAATCAATTAATATATTCTTCATAATTTCCCCATCACATTCCTCTAATTTTAAGATAAAAACATCATCCTAAGGTCTATTTGGAATATGGAGGCAAAACTCAGTCACATAGAGTTTTTGAAATCAGCTCAACCATTCTTACCATTATTTCCATTTGTATATGATAATTATGAATTATATGGCACCTCAGTCTTGTACATTTGGAAAACATTCATACTTGTTGTTCCTCTCAATTATAGACCTTTCCTACTTTTTAAAGTCTTGAATATAATATATTTCATGCCCCTTGCCTATCTATTAGTCCAAACAGTCTTATGTTGATGACCCAGTGCTTCTATATTTCACATAGTACTTAATAACTATTTATCTTATACCTCTACATGTTTTGAGTCTATACTTGTTTTCCTACTCCTTGGACACTTGCATCCTAGATAAACACCTACAACGATGCAAGTGTCATGTTTTGACATAAGTGTTTAATGCTTTAAAGACATTGATTTTCAAATGAAATGTATCCTAATGGTCAGCCTTAGTCTTATTATGTGATATATTCTCCAAAGGGATTGGTATGAATACAATAGCAACCCTTATTAATTCCTCACCTCGAAACTTCTTAATTTCTCATGAGGAAACTTGCCAAAATCATTCATTTAAGAACTCAAGTGAGAAAACCTTCCCTATTTTCTCTTATTTCTATATCAATCATAATGACAACACATCTATAGGTTTGAAGTACTAAAGGATCATCCCAAGAGCTATATTTTATAATTTAGAAGCTAGGTCATTATTGTACTTTTTTTAATTGCATATTTCATGATTCAAACACAAAAAAAAACATATGGGATAACTAAATAAGTCCAAGTCTTTTTTAGAGTATTGGTTATGTAGGAAAAACTCACTAAAATAGGTGTCTTTAGGGAATCTCAACACCATGTGACCACTAACCCATTTTTTTCCCATAGACACCATGATGATGAATAAATAGGTATTTTTTATTTTAAAAGGAGAAATATTATGTGACCTAGATCTAAATGCACCAAATAAAAGGTGTCAAAAAACCTAGATGTATCTAGATGGTCTCATCCTATTTGAGTATGTATTCTATACAAGATACCTATGTCTAACCTAGACAATAACATAAATGCAACTATCTAAGGGTGACACAAGTGTCAAAAACAATAGAGAAAAAAAAAGTGACTATTTCAAAATAATCGTCTAGTATTATCATCAAAACCAAATAAGTATCTTATATTCATTATCATTTCCATAGATATCATTCCTATGATTTCCACTTTTAGCATATCTCAATGATGAGAACATAGAATGGCTCATTATATCCATGAAATAACATCCTTTTTCCTTGTATAATAAGTGTATATAAGTGTAGTTTCTAAACTTATGGTTTATTTAGAATGAGATAGAGAAACTATGTCTTGGTTATTTCTTTATAAATCATTATTATCTTCTTTGTTAACTATTATTATTACTTATTGGATAAATATGTTAATGTGTGTATAGGTAACCAGTAATGAGTAATATTAGAATTTTATAATAAGATACCAATCAAAAATCAGCTTTTAAGTATATCATAACAGATCTAGAGATAACTTTTTCTCAATAATCTCCCAAGATGATCAACATATCAATATTGTCTATTCTTGGGAATTGATCATTTCCATGAGTATATATCTATATGAATGATAATATAACCAAATAAAATAAGTATTGGTATGATATCATGTCCTTATAAGGATATTTTATTAGAATATCTAGAATTTTAGCCAAGCTATAGAATTTCATAAGCAAGCTATGAACTTCATGATGATTGCTACGAACTTCATCAAGATTGTTATGAACTTCATCAAAATTGATAAAGAATTTGATAGAATAGTTAAGGACTCATTTGTAAATAATTAATAAGTCATTATATGATTTTTTGGTCCATTTTAAGATGACCAAGATCATTTATAGATATCACAAAAATACTTTCTATTTATAGTCTTTCTACACATAGACTTTCCATTTTTAATTTATATCTAAATGTATATTTATATAATTTATCACATTTAATTACAATAAAATAAATATATCCATATTTTTTGGTGATTGAGGCCATTTTTAATATATTATATTCTCTCTCCATATTTTTTAAAGATTAAGATAGGCTAGAATATTTAGGTTGTTACTCATGAATAAGGCATTTGTTGGAAGCATGATATTATAAATGCAACCTCCCATACCATTAAAAAAGAGAATTAATATATTTATATCTCCATTATTTAGAGTAATTTAATCTAAAGTTCATGATATAAAAGCTTATGATTTTGAATAAAATCCTCTTTCAAGGAATGATTTGGCCAATCATTCTAAGGAATATGGATCAATGTATTTATGTTTACCTCTTTGTTATAAAATTATACATTTATTGTGAATTATTTTATTTTCCCTTTGTGTCATATAAACATTCCTTTTTATATATTTTGTTGTGAAACTACAAGTGTTTTCTTTGTTTATCAATTCTTTTAAATTTAGTAATTTACTATTTTTCAAGTTTGATTTAATTTCATTCATGTGTGATTTAATTTATGCAAGATTGTCTTTCAATTTCTCTAATTGTGGAGTTTGGTAGAAATGACCATTTGCTAAATATCTCTCTATCCTATTGCATATTGCCTTTAGATAATATCCTTGGATTGACATGTCTTAAAGAAGGGTATTGACAACCCTCATCACTCATTATTTTTAAATTATATATTTGTTCTATATGAGTTTTGTAATAAATTGGATTACTATAGATCTGTTTATCACCCTTATGCTTATTAATTTCTATATTCTCAATCCTATTTATCCCAATATGATCCACATATAAATTTAGGGTTAACAATTTGGTGAACCCAATTTGTATGAATGCAAACATTTATAATTCATAGGGTTTTCAATCTGCTAGGGTTTTAGATTGTTGTAATTTTTCATTTCTTACTTATATTATTTTGCATATAACCTAGTCATATCCCTAGATTGCGATGTGTGCATATTGAACACATTGAGCTTCCCCTCATACCACCTAACATGTCTCAAACCAATGGGAAACCTAATCCCACAGTCCATGATGACACCCATGATGAGAATGAGAAGCATGTTAATTAATTTACCATAGAGGAGGATTATGAAAATGAAAATCATTAATCCAATGAAACCAATGAAAATGAACACACTGAGCTTCCCGTCATACCACCTAACATGTCTCAAACCAATGGGGAACCTAATCCCATGGTCCATGATGACACCCATGAGGAGAATGAGAAGCATGTTAATTAATTTACCATAGAGGAGGAATATGAAAATGAAAATCATGAATCCAATGAAACCAATGAAAATGAATAAATAGATCACGAGCAAGTGCAAGTTATTGCATTATTTTTTGAGTTTATTCTTCAAAACCCTAGATATCTTTATAAAGTCTTAAAAACATAGATTACTAAGTAGGTCCATTTATTGATCATGTTATTCAAGACATGGGTCATGCCCATATACCAAAAATCATCCCTTTGAGCACATTACCATTTCATAATTATAATAGGGGCATAGGTTATTTAAAATTTTATTTCCCAAAAACACTATTTTTATACCTACCATGGATTTATCAATTGTTTAGATACAAATACTAGTTGTAATACCTATTACTATTATAACTATGTTCAATTCCCATTTGGTGAATAGTTAACCTATTAATCTAAACCCCAATGGGTATATAGTTCAAACTCTCAAAATTTTATAAAGACCTTGGAGGAAAAGTTACAAACATTTAATAAAAGTTTTTAAAGTATCCTTATGTTATTGATTTTGAAGATGTGTTGCATAACCCTCTTACACTTGGGATATCTTTGCACCCTTTACCAACTAGTTTTATTGCACCTAAGCATATATTTTTTGATGGTAAGGGTGATCCTAAGTAGAATATTTGATCTTTGTATGAAACATGCCTTTTTTATTTCTTCATTATTAAAATTTTGACTGAATTATTTCCAAGGAGCCTCAAGAACTATGCTTTGATGTGGTTTTATGATTTACCTCTCCAATATATGAAAGTATTCAAATCTCTTTTCAATTATTTTTGGCACACGTATCTATTAATAGTACCAAAAAGGTTCTATATTCTTAAATCAATATATTTAAATAAGGAACCAATGAACTTATCAATGAATATGTCTTGAGGTACAAGATAATGTTGGCTAAAATGACTAATATTATAGAAGATAAAGAACTTCAAGACATATTCAAACAAAATTTCCTTGCTCCTTAACATAATTCCATCATTCTCAAAAGGTTTAAATACTTTTATGACTTGTTCCATGTTGTTTGGGACTATGAAATGAAATCTATCTCATTGAATAAAATTAAGTATGTAGGAAACACATAGACTACGTCTACATCTAATGCCAAGTTTATAATCAAACTAAGTTATAACATAAAACATCTAGAGCCTAAAAAAGAAACAACCACCATGGTTAATTTAGTTTTAAAAAAACCTAATCAACTTGTCTTATCTAATGAACCAATGAGATAATTTTCATATTTACCTAAGTCTCCTATTTCATTACTTTAGATATAAGTACAGTGTCATATTATATCTCTCCCTCATACTATAGAGAATGATATGATTTAGCTTATACCTAAATGATATGATGAAAATTCTTATTGTGATTATCATTAAGGATCATGTCATTTTATAAATATGTGTTCTACCTTGAAAAATAATATCCAAGACTTCATCGATGACCAAATGATTACATTTGATGATCTTGCAAAGGAATCATGTTCATAACCTGGTGATTACCAATTTTTTTTTATATTTAAAAATAATTTGTAAGAACATTCTAAGAAATAACCAAATTATAAAATGTCATACAATGCACATCCTCTTCCATCACATTATGGGCACCCTTTAGATGGGATTATTGTTACTTATACATGGCATATACCTCATATGGTTAAAATACCTTATATTACTATTGACCAAAATTTTACCCTAGGTCAAATTGGGTCAAACCTTTCATGTTAAACATTTTAATAAGGTTTTATTGGTTTGAAAATGGTCACCATGGTCCTAAATTAGGTTAACTCATACCTTGAGGGTCATACAACATGTTTTAGCCTTTGTCATATTTGTCCATTTTTCTTAACATCCTTTAAGCCACCCTTTTAGTAATTTTAAGTAATTATAAGGGTTTTATCAAAAGGATAAATGTATCAATAAGTAAGATAATCTATTTCATGTTAGATAAGGATTAGGAAGGTTTTAAAACTAAAATATTGTAGGCCCAATGTAAAATAGAATAAAACCACCTTTAAAAGGTCAGTTTAAGATGTTTGTCCAGATTTTGTTGACTCATCTATAGGTGAGAATTATTAAATAAGGTATAAATAAATATCTATAGGTCATTTTTTGGATTATTTGATTTCAATAAATCCAAAATTGAGAAAACCATTCTCTTATCTCTTATTTCTCCCTTTGATATCTCAAAAAGGGTCAATAAATTTCATTTGGTTTAGACTGGAAAAGAGGAGTTGGAGTGAGTTAACTTGAAGGATGTTAGGGGTACCTATGAGATTCCATTTTATGGTCATGGTTTTAGGATTGGTGGCCTATGCCTTATGAATAATCATTAAGATTGTTGGTACCTTCAAAATACCTATAAAACCCTAATGGATTGATTTTTCTCATCTGGTTGCACTTTACAAATTGGTTTATGTGAAAAAAGTAATAAATGTAGAATTTTAGAGTATATACATCCATGTCATGTTGAATTAAAAATATTTTGATATGTGTGGCCATGGAAGATAGGCAAAATCATCCCTTTGTACTAGAAATGACTACCAATGAAAGATGAGAATAGTGTTTTGATAGTTAAAAAGTTTATCCTTAAGTGAGTGGATTAAGTTAAATGGAAATACACTTATTTTAAACCCCTTAGATCATGGTTGGTAATATTTTCCATTAAAGGTTTGCATTGAGGAGATCTCAAGGGTGACAATCCAATATGGGGCTAAATATCAAACACCATAGCCACCTCTAATTTCTCATAGTAATATATGAGTATGGGCACTCTAATAATGTCACCACATTATCTGTATGGGACATTTCATATCATTCTAAAACCATGTTTAGGAATAGGAATGAAAAATATCTATATCTTAATCATGAGGATGCATTGATCTAATGTTTGTTCCTGAGAAGGTTTCATCATGGATTAAGTTTGGTTGGTAGGCAAAGGTGTGAGATGGAGATTAAAATATACAAATAACAATCATATTGAAAATATCAAACTTTCATGTGATTATTAGAGGAAATTATGGATATATAATGGTTTGGAAAATGTTGTTAAGCCCTACTAAATCTAGGAATGCACACACAGGCCTAGGTATGGCTAGTATGTGAGATGTTTTTCAAGCCCAAGAAAGTATACATAAATATCATAAATGGTGATTAAATAAATAACATAATCATCCTAATACTAATTTAATCTCATGTGAAGGTAGGTACATAGTCAGTACTACCATTAGGCCAACAAACCTAAGACATGCCATTATCAATGCAACTTATAGACCTAGTGCATTATGGTAAATAGATGAATGGCATAGTCTTATGTCACTATGAGATTATTTTTAGGATTTAATTATAGGATAATAAGTTTTGATGAGGTCCTATAGTCACTATGACCACTCATAGGTGGCCACACACTGATAAAACCTAGTTTATGCCTATGAGGCCTAGAACTAGGTATGAACCTTAGGCTTCCAACTTCACTCCTATGATCATGTGATATTACCAAGAAATGTGATATATTTCATGTAAATAGAGTGTTTATGAGATTAATAATTTTATAGAGGATAATTCATATTGGCCATTTTTGGCATCAATTTATCTCAAGGGTGTCTAGAATGCATAACTAGCTACTTGAGAGATGACTTTCACTCCCACCTATATGGATGATATGCATTGGGCCTTGAGAACATAGGGAGAGTTGAGGGAGGTCATTTAATTTTAATTAGTGGAATTAGTTCAAAGGTTAATGTCCTAACCTTTATTAACCATTGTTAAGAACTTAAACTATCTACAACCCTCATAATAGCTTGATGAGAAAGCAATGAAGAGAAATGCATCTAGAAGGGATAATTAGACAATAAAATTATTTGGATCTACTTTTAACTCTTTTAAGTTCCCAAAAAATCAATTATTTTGTACCATCACTTGTATTGATGGGTCAAATTCTATACTTTCTACAAAATTTAAGGTGATTTAAAGGTCCAAAAAGGAATAGATGGGTAAAATCCATGGTGTAAGGTGTTTGGAGATGTGTTATGATTCTTTAGACCAAATTATAACCTTAATCATGTATAAAGACTAATCTAATAAGATGATTTTTGTAAGAAGTCTTGGAAGGTAACTACCAATTTGAATATGAGAAGTATGGTTTTGTGTCTTATTGAGGTATACATGGTGGACTAGAGGATAAATAAGTTTTGAAGATGTGTCTCATACCTCTATAATGAACTGTATTAAGTATGTACAAGTCACCCCAATGACAAGTGTGAGAATTTAGGTCTAGATGGCTAGTGAGTTATTACAATGAAGTAAATAACAAGTGGCAAATATATGATTATCAGTTAAAGGGGTGCATAATTAACTACACTAATCATGATTCCACCTTCTTAAGTTAGTGCACATGTGTCAATGACTTCCAAGGAATTTCTATAAATTTAGTGGACTTATCATCAAGAAGAGTAGTTTCAAGAAGGACAAATAAGTATCCCTATAGACATTTGTCCAATATAACCTCATGCTATATTTTATAACTCCTCTTACATTGTAATTGGTCTTCAAAACTTGACACTTGGCATTATGATGTAGGAGCATCACTCATAGTCTGAGTTTTCTTATCAACATTTGGTTTTTTTATGGTCTAATAGGTCTTAGGGTGATTAGATAATTCTTAGTTTTAATTTTAAGTTAGTTTTAGTTTTGGTTCTTTAAAAATTCAAATTTGGCTTTTCTTGCCAAAATTGAATTTTTGAAATTTTAAATTGTTACGCTAGTTTAGGAGTTGCAAGAGTGTTTTAAAGGAACTCTCAAGGTGTAAAATTATTGGTATGACCTCTTAAAGGCACCATGTGTCTATACTATGGGTCATAAGTCATGAATGTAAACAATGCAAAATTTGATGTATACTTCAATATTTTAACTAGCCCTCTATTTCAGTGGATTTTAGCTTATATTTTGAGAAAGCAAGAAGAATAAACCAAATATGGGTATGGTTGAAAAGCCTATTTGGTTGTGTGTACATTAAATTATATGATTGTGAATAACTCCTCTTTACCTTAGGATGATGAACTATAAATAAGATAACACTAAAGCAAATGGTTAGTTAGATAGATAGCTGGGTGGATTCTCTAGCACTAGCTAGATCCTAGAAGCAAGAGCTTCCTTGAGGGCTGTCAATACACACATTTTAAAAAATAAAGTTTAAAAAACATAAGATAAAATAATTGAATAAATAATAAAAATATATGTAAATTTAACTCAATTAATGCTTGATAAAGAAATAGACTAAAATGACAAAAATTTGGATTTGGTTGAGGGTACGTGGGTGAAAATATTTTACTATTATTTTAGACCATAGTGACTATCAGTAGTTGGTGTGACCATTAGCAGTTGAGGTAACCATTAGTGGTTGAGGTAACCATCGATAGTTGGATAGATTGTCAGCAATCAGAGTGACCATCGGTGGTTACTATGTGTTGGTTTTGGGTGGTAAATATTTAGATTGATGGGATCATAGAAGGCAATTTCAAAAGGCTAGTTTGTGATAGGCTAATTATTAAATACAAGTAATGTAATTGAATAATGGAAAAAAATATTTAACCTATAGAAGGTTGGTCGAACGAAGGGTTGAGTTGGTTAGCTCATTGATAGATTCTAGCATGATTCTCATAGAATAATGGTGCTTGGCTATTGATCAAGGGATGATGGCAATTTGGTTCTCTAATGTTATGGATAAATCACTATATTGCTATAAGGATAGCTATAAAAGAATATTTGGATGCAAAGCTCTTAATAGTTATAGATCCATTTCAACTTATGCTCCTCTTTCCTTATAGGGAAGGAAGGAGAGGTACATAAAAAGGTTAATTGGGCTTTTTAATTATAACTCACACATATAATGGATCATACACAAATTTAGATGAGATAATTATAAAAAATCAAGGCACAGTTAAGGGTGAGTTAAGTTGGTTTAAATAGTGTAACTTAACCATCAGTGATCAAGGTGATTGTTGATAGGCACCCTAATTATTGATGATTAGGGGTCAAAGGTAGGGTTAGTTAAAAGGTGGGTTTTATCTAGAAGGTCAATTGACTTAGGTTAGGCCTAGTTTTTGGTCAAAAGGCTAATGTATGGGCCCATGGGGGTCCTAAGGTGGTCTATGGGAATTGTGACATCCAAAACCATTGTGTGGGTATTTTTAGTGTCTATATTTTACCCCTTTTTATTACATATTTTTTATCAACAAGATGTAAAATAAAAATGGATTGTGTGTCAAAAGTCAGGTTGCCATATGTATAAGGGGTTGTGTTCTCCCTAAAATCAAGATTTAATGAGGTGAATCAGAGTCAGGTGTAGGTTTGATAAGTTTTTAAGTTAATGGTAAAATGGGTAAATGATAGGTTGGGAACTAAAGTGTAAATAAGTTAATAAAGTGTGATAAAAAGTACAATAGACAAGATCATGCAAAGACTAGGTTACCATAGTTGGTAAAAATTAAGGTTCAGTGCTACAAGGAAAAGTGACAAGTAGACCATGTGACTACATTTAGGCATGGTATTTGGGTACACTTGTAAACCCAAGTATTTTATGCAAGGTCTGTGTTGTCATGGGTATCCAAGGTAGGAAGTGCTCCTTAGCAAAACAAAAACTAGTTAGGTAAAGTCATGAGTATCTGAGGTAGGAAATGATCTCAAGAAGACACAAGTGGGTCAAGTATGTGTAAGGTGGTACAATTTCAAAAAGGTGGTCAACATGGCAATTATTTTCATTACAATCAAAGGATTAGGCAAAAGTCATCACAAAATGCATGTTAGTTGGGCTAAAATACACTAATGGTAATGTGATGAAGTGTTAGGTGAGGTGAGTGGAGAAGGTAGCCTCCATGGGTGGGTACTTGAGAGGGTAGTTTGAAATTTTGCTTATTTGAAGTAGAAGTAAATTAATTTCCATAGCCTAATCTTTAGTGTTTGGGAGGCCTAAAAGTGACCATAGGTCACCCTAACTATTGATAGTTAGGGGAAAACCCTAAAAAGTGCCATGGTCAAAAGTGAATCCACTTATCTTAGTGGCTCATTTTATACTATTGACTTGTGAGCTCTAGCTTTTTGTTGTATTGGGTAAATTTTTAGATAGTTATTTCTAATGTGGATTGATTGAGTGGATTGAGTGGACTAATGACTATATAGGGTGGGTGAAGATGTGGATGAGGATGAGACTTAGGATTCCTCTTTGATGATAGTTGAGGAATGAGGTAGGGGTTGCATAAAATTGGTAGAGTATTTTGACTTTGGTTATTACATTTGATGGATTTGTTATTTGTTTTGTTGGGTTGGTGTTGGGTATGCCCTGGGGAGTAGGGTTTGCTTGGTTTTTGATGATATTGATGGGAAATGTTGGTAATTAGTCATGGGTAAGGTAGGTAAGGGTGGGTGGTGTTTAGAAATGGTAGAATATGTAAGGATTGAGGTATTTTTGGTGGGTATTAGGTTAGTCTAGGGTTTGGGATTCCATCAATAGTCACACATAGTGACCATCAATGATCATCTTGATCATAAATGGCTAATGATCATTGATGAGTTACAACTTGACTATCAATGGTCACTATGACCATTAGTAGTCAAATTGAATGGTGAAAATTTTAAGCTTAGGTTAAGAGGGTTTATTAAGTTTATTTCATTGAATTTGTTCTATTTAAGGTAAAAGTGAATTTTAAGAGGGACTCAACCCATTACATAAAGTCACCTAAGTGAAAAATACCAACTACCAAACCAGAAACAAAGTAAAAAAATGAGAACAAAGACCAAAAATAGTAGATAAATAACATATACATATCTATTTCACAACACAATATTACAATAAATTATTATTTTTCCACTCATCATATACATTTGTCCATTACATTGACTTTATTAGTGTGTATGGTATTAATGAGAATAGAGGGTGAGAATAGGATAGGGTAAGTGTTTGGAATAAGAGGTAAGTTTTAGGTATAGTTGGTAAGATGGATTAAGAAAAGGTCAAATATGTAAAAGTTAGGTGGGGTTAAAAGAGGGTGAGGTAGTTCATGTAGGGAAAATATGTGTTATTAGGTAGGGTTAATTGGGTGAAAAAGGTATAGTTCATAGGTCAAGTGTGGTAGTGAACTAAGTCTATGTGATAAAAAACATTATAGGCATGGGAGCAAATTCAAATGTAAGACTGGATACCTCACATATTTGTGGAGATCCACTAGGGGATGACCTTAGTGGGTTGGGCACATATGGAGGAGGTCAAGCTTGGAGTGATATGAAATTATCATCATGTGTTGCATGATGCAATGATGATTATGGCCCACACTAAGAGATGGGATCTGGCCATGAATACCTTCCTTTTTCCAACTAGTTATCTTATGATCCTACTAGAGGATTTCCATAGGATCACTCAAATACCATTATAGGATGATCTGATTTAACACATTAAGTGGGAGGAATGAGATGAGTTATTGGAGCTTATATATGAAAATGATTAGGATCATGTCAAGTAGCATGCTAGGGGTTTTAGTGACTTTATAATATATTAGAGGCTAAGGGGTGAGAGGAGATTGGTGACTATGATGATGATGGTTGTGTCATTCTTTTCTCTTCCAAACTCAAGTAGTTGGAGGTTTCCCTATCTACTTCTATGGGTACTTGTTGAGATGATACTAGGATGCATAGTGTTTGGATGGGTACCTATGATACTTATTTAGATATATAGGGGATTTTCGGGCTTCATAACACATAAGAGGTACACCATTAACATCAATCTTGTTTTACATTATTTGGCTTATGAGCACATCCAAGTGTTGAGGTCAATGGGGCTACCATGGGCTAGGTTTCATTAGATATACTTCTTAGTTGGTTTCATATGGTAGAGAAATGACCTTATGGCCTTAGGTGTAGGAGGAGGATCTCATGATGTATATTAGTTTAGAGGGTCTCTAAGGGATTTGGTCATTAGCAATGTTAGCTAGAAATTATCTTTAGATTTGCAGAGAGGGATGGATACAAGAGGTAGACTTTATCTTTATATAGATATATGTGGATCCTTGGTAGGAGGGATGGGGAGGTAGATATCATTCCATTTGATAGGGTTTGTAGATTTGATATGGTTTGGAGATAGTTCAACCTAGTTTAGGGTATCCTGAGCCCATTCCCCAAGTATAGGTGGGATGACATAAAGGTCCTATTACTTGATCTACATCTAGTATAGACCTTACTTGATCATAAGGAGTTGCCCATGATACCAATGATTAAGGATGAAAGTTTTATATATGGTTATACTACATGGTATAAATATATATATATGTCGTAGTAGATTTTGGTGGAGATATGATGGTAGGAGGTAGATACATGTGGACACATCTAGGAGAGGAGGCCAGAGGGCATAGGTACAGGGGGATATCTTAGATGCACATGTAGGAGTGATGCTAAATACTATGTAGGCATAAGTTACATGTTTATAGGTTCAAGTGGTATCTCTACAAGGTCAAGTGGTTACAAGTATGAGAGAGAGGGACTAAGATAAAGCTTCACTAGCCTTGGTCACCCAGGAGAGAGACTCTTTAGGACAAAGAGGAAGAGGATCTATAACACCTACAAGACCACTAGTTACCATTCTCATAGAATGATACCTAGACATAGTATAGGATATATGCTATTATGAGGCCATAGTCATGAGGTGGTGTCTTTATGAGCCCTTATGGGGTGAGTAAAGAGCTAGTTTGGTAGGTGGTGCTAGTATAGTGATATTAGGTTAGTGGGTTGCTTCTCTAGTTGGATAGGTAGGTATTGAAGGGGGTTAGACACTGATTCATAGTGGTGCTCCATGAGATAGTTTTACCCTAAGGGAATATCCATGATATATTTTACATATATTATATGTTTTTGTATATCATTTTTATATTGGCCTATGAGCTAATGTAATGAGATGTATATTTTGAGTGAGAGAGACATGTATATTGTTGTATATATTATGATGTTAGACTAATGATTTATATATAATCCCTATTCATTACTCATGGTATATGGTTTGATTTTATGTTATAGGATGATGTTTATATTTATTATGCTCATGTTATATTGATTATGCTTATGTTATGGATATTGGATACTAATGTAGACTCACCTAGCTAGGCATGTGATGGTTTTTGTTTATGTTGATGATGATTCTTATGTTTTTTATGGTTATGATGATGATTTTTATGCTAAAATTTAATAAGTATATGCTTATTTATTTGGATTTATACATGTGATGAATATGGTTGATTTCTTTATTTCTTATGAACTCTTGATTTTGACATGATGATGGATATGCTAATAATGCATTGCTTTTGCTTATGATACATGCTGATATGTTGTGGTTATGATTATGGTTATTGTTGCTTAAGGTAAAGAACATAAAGGGAGTTTGAATAAAAACACCTGATGTGAGAAAAATAATGTAATCAAGAGACAAACATCTTGTTGAATATATCAAGTAATTATGAGAGGATAATAAGAGGGTACTATGCTTCTTCTTTGGAAAAGACTAAAATAAAACCAAAGTTGGAGTGGATTAAGGAACATAAGCCCTTTGAATGCTTTAAATTGGATTTAGTTAGTTGGTTAAAAAGGTTTCTTGATCACATAATGTCAAGTGATCTCAAAATTCCTTGCTTATAGTGTATAAAAGGGAGATGGATGAAAATGGAACCTTCTTGTGAGGATAGTATGTCTCTTCTGGAGGCTCCCAAAGAGTTAGTATAAAAAGGTATATGTCATACAAAGTGTATATTGATCGATATGAGAAGTCTAATCATGAGAACTAATTGTGGGTTTAAAAATTAGTTTACTTATGAGATCTGATTGTGGCTTTCAAAAATATTTTGATTTCCTATTACTTGATAATGGGTCTTATGCTTTGATTTGGTGCATGGGGCTTGGGGAAGATAATTGATGTAGGAAGCTTCCCATAAATTACTTGTTTTGACAAATGATTTACTTAGACATCCTTCAAAGGAGTGTTCTAATTTTGTATGCTTTGTTTAATGCCTTTTATAGTTATCCTTCAAGGGAGAAATCCACCTTACTTTGAGTAATTTTGAATATGTTCTCAAAAATTATCCTTCAAGGGAGCAGTATGAAAATGCTAGGAATGACCCCTAAGTGCTTTTGGTTTAGATTTAGATTTTTTATTTATTTGACATATATTTGATTATATAGGCTTAGAGGTTCACCTTTATGAAGGCAATACTAAAATCACTAGGAGGTTGATTAGGTGTAAAGAGGTTTAGGTGATAATGATCATGGGAATTTATCTTATAAGAAGGGTAGAAAGTACCATGATAATCATGTCATGGGTAGAGCCATGGTACCCATTATTCAATATCAGGCTATGATTTTGATGGTAAATCACTTGATTTAATTTTAATTAGTTGCCCCTAAAATAGGGAGATGAAATGTGGTTTTGAAAGCAAGATATGAGCTTAAGTTAGATAAAAGGCGAGTTTAATCCCTTTTAACAAAATAAAGGATGTAGATGAAAATAATTGAGGTTCTTATATTCTATGTTTCCTTCAAGAGATGAAAATTGATAAGCTCCTAATCCATACTTTTGCATTATGATGTAAGGTCCATGCCAATTAAAAAAAAATGCCTTGCTTATTTTTTTTCATATTGGTGACATGCTGATTTTCCTTTAATTAAGATGAGATCTCTGATAGTGAATTCTTGCACCTTAGGGTGATTTTTATAGGCATGCTTGAGACACTCTTAATTTACATAAAGATGGGTAAGGTCAGCTCAATGATGTTCATCAAGTAGCTTGAGTTGGAATAAATGGTGTTGATGATAATCATCGTCAAAAATGAGATCTTGCAAATATATGTGAAGAGATGGGATTTTGACTTCAAGAGGGAAGACATCCTCTACTCCAAACACAAGAGAGAATGGGGTATCACCCATAATGGTTCTAATATTAGTATAATATTCCCATAAGGTGAAGGGGATGTGAAAATTCCAATCTTGACCAGATGCATTAACCATTTTGGTGAGTATGTTGTTAAGAGTTTTGTTAGAGACTACTACTTGTTCACTATTTTGAGGTTGATAGGGTGAAATAAACTTAGCTTTATATTGAATGTATCAAAAATACCTTATACTTTCTTGTTTTAAAAATATTTACCATTGTCAATGATAATTTTTTGAGGAACATCGAAGCAGCAAATGATGTGATGGTTGATAAAGTTGACAATCTTTTGTGCTTTGGTTGAGACTAGAGGAATAGACTCTACCTATTTGGTAAAGTAATCAATCATAGTGATGATATTATGGCATTGATATAAATAATTTCAGTTAATTTCACTAATAAGGTATAGATCTGATTCTGAGAAGGACCAAGAATTAGTAGAAATAGGAAGACTATGTCTAGGTGCATGATGTAAATTGGTGTGTTGTTGACATTTAACACATTTTTTCACATAATAATAACAATTATAGTTAAGGGTAGGTTAGTAATAGCCAATTCAAAGGATGTATTTATCCATGATAAGGCCACCAAAGTGTCACCCAGATATCTCATCATACATTTCTTTGATAGCATGAGAGGTTTTGTGACTACATAGGCAACAAAAGAGGAGACCATCAAAGCCACACTTATAAAGAATTCATCCCATAATGGTATAATTTGAGGTACTCTATATAAGTGCTTGTAGATCATTTTTGGAAAGAATAGAAGGGATGATGAAAAGGTTGAGATACTCAAAGGTCTATTGATACCAAAAATCAGGTAGGGTCTCCTCCATAGTGAAGATGGTGGGAGAATCTAGTTTAACATAAGAAGGCTAGATAATTCTATGGATAATGAAAGATAACTAAACTTCGAGGGGAAAATTAGATCTAAGAGGAAAGGGAAGCCATTGTGTAATCAAACTTGTTGGTAGATCATGGGGTTGACTAG
Source organism: Torreya grandis (assembly GCA_037957365.1). Taxonomy (NCBI): domain Eukaryota; kingdom Viridiplantae; phylum Streptophyta; class Pinopsida; order Cupressales; family Taxaceae; genus Torreya; species Torreya grandis. Next base: position 1,076,444 of record JARHVA010005621.1, on the reverse strand, counting down.
ATGTGGTGGTGTTCAAATGATGTTAAGAGTTCTTCAACTAGTTATTTTTACTATTACAAAACATCATTATTACACTGGTAAGACATATTGATTTTATTGACCACAAATTAATAGTCAACATTCATTTTGAATACCAAGGCTAAGGTAGTTTGAAGGCCTATCACTAGGGCTTAATACTCAACCATGTTATTGGTACATTCAAATTCAAGCTTCAAATACAAAGGAAGACGTTCACCATCAAAGGGTATAAGGATAATGCTAGATCCACCACCAAATTGACACTTTGATACATTAAAAAACATGGTGACTTGATAGGTGAAGTCTACTTGGGAGAGGGTCATGATGAAATCATTAGGGAACTCAAGAGGATGGTTATCTATTAATGATGCTTTGGATAATTAGTCAAAAATGACTTTCCCTTTAATTCACTTCAACTAAATAAAATCAATGTCAAACTCAACTAAAAGTGTGAGCCACTTAGCCATACTTTGGTTTTGGTATGGCTTGGAGTGAATATAATTGATTGGGTTAATATTGGTTATGACATAGGTCTTAAGGTTAAGAATGTAGTGGCAAAGTTTGGTGGCCACAAATAATAAATCTAAGAAAATTTTATTGATATGGGTATACCGATTCTCATATTATAAAAATGTGTAGATTATGTAGTAGATGGTTTTCTCTTTGTGTTGTTTATCTTGATGAGAAATCATTGCCCCTAGGGAGGGGTTAGTGGTGGAGATATAAAGGTAGAAAGGTTGGTCATCCTTGGGAGGGGTGAGGATAGGTGGAGATAAAAAGGTACTTTTTGAGTGAATCAAAGGCCTTTTGATAGTCTCTACTCCACTTAAAAGATATGTCCTTTTTTAGAAGGCGGTGGAAGGGTTGGCATTAGTCTGAGAGGTAAGAGATAAACTAGTGGATGGATTAGATCTTCCCTTTCAAATTATAGAGTTATTTGAGGTTAATTATAGGAATCATATCAAGGATCACTTTTATTTTCAAAAGATCAAATTTGATTCCTTAGAAGGAAATGATAAAGCCAAGAAATGTTCTTGATAAGACCCCAAAAATGCACTTTTTGGGGTTAAGGTAGACATGGTAATGGATGATGTGCTCAAAGTTAATCTTGAAAATGACCAAATGATCCTTATAATATTTGTATTTCCTAAGAAGGTCATCCACATAGTCTTTAACAATCTTGTGGATAAGGTCATGGAGAATATAGGTGATGATACATTGGTAGGCTGCACCATCATTCTTTAGTCCAAAAGGTATGACACTATAATAAAAGGTTCCCCATGGTGGTATAAAGGAAATTTTGTGTTAATATTTAGAGTCAATTAGGATTTGATTATAACCCAAGAATATATACATGGGAGATAACATCTCATGGTTGGTTGTAAGATCAACTAGTTGGTCAATGCTTGGTAAAGGAAAGTCATCTTTTGGGAAAGCAAGGCTGAGGTCATGAAAGTCCACATAGATGCATATTACCCTTATGGTTTTGGTTATAGGCATGACATTTGAGACCCACTAGGGATAGTTAATGGGTTGAATAATACTGATAGATAGGAGATGTTGAAGCTCTTCTTTTATAATAACGGCTATGCCAGGGTGTATTCATTAAAGTTCCTACTTGATGGGATGGGAATCATGGTTAGTGACTATGTTATGGGTAATAATGGTGGGCTCAATTATAGGCATGTATTTATAAGACCAAGTAAATACTATGTTGTAGTCCTGGAAGAAAGAGGGGAAGTCCTAAAGTTCTTTAGAATTTATCAATTGGCCAAGTTTAAAAATGTGAGGGTTATTTGGAGTACTCAAGTTGATATCCATGGTGGATTCATTAAACATGGCTAAAGTGTTAGGAGGAAGGGATTTATGGATGGAAGGATCTGGTACGCCAAGATAGGTGAGAATAGAATCATCATCTTGGTACTAAATAGTATTAATGGTAGGAGAGTCATCCCCTATCATCTCAAGATGGTTTAAAGGGATGGTTATGGTTTCCCCCTCCTATTGATAAGTCAAGGGTTTGACTTTGATCATGTTGATGAAAAATAATTAGGGAAGATGATGTTATCCTCCCCACACTTAGGTGGAGAAGAGGCTGGTGAGGAAGGAATGTATTCCTCAATAATGGTGGTAATGGGTGGTTTGGTTTTCCTCTTATTGGGTAGAACAAAACTAAGTTTGTGTTTCTCATGAGGTTTTATAGCTGTAATGCTCATGTGGGCCATGCTCATATCATCTAAGACCAAATCCATTGCAAGCACACTTATGGAGGTATGTCTTGGCAAAGCCTAGGTTGTCTAAATAAGAGAAACTAGAGGTGAAGAGGAGGTGGCAGAAGTTTTAAGTGGTTTATTGAGTCCCCCATATATGAAATGGGATTGATAATGTGAAGGTTTAAATGGAATAATGGCTCTAATATAGGGGGAATATTTGGGTTGGTGGTTAAGTTTACCATACTCTTGGGGAGTAGGGAAAGCATTAAGGGCGAGGACATAATATTCCCCTAGTGAAAGGCATTGGAATGTGGATTCTAAGTGGTTTGAGGTGGGGATATAATCTAAGGAGATGGTTGAGATATTAGATTCCTTATTAGAAGATATGGTTTCATCCTTAATATTTAAGGGCTTGTCTTTGGATAATGGGGGTGTGCTAGATAGAGGTAGAAAGATGTCATTGGGTTGATAATTCATGTTACATGATGAAAAAGGACTTGGGTCAGCTTGTATAGTGACAACCTAACCTTCATGCTTGAATTTGATGTAATAATGAAGGGTAGACGGTACACAACCCATGGAATAGATCCAAGGTCATCCAAGGAAAACATTATATTGAAATTTGCCTTCCACTACATAAAAGAGTTCTAGGAGTGTACGAGGTCCTAAATAGATATGAACAACAATAGTTCCCAAAGTAATGGCCATGGTGTCATTGAAGGATCATAGGATGGCCAAGGTTTTAGACATGATATTTTTTGGCTATTTGAGTTGAACTTAGGCATGGAAGGAGATGATGTTAATATTGGATCCTCCATCAATCATGACCTATTTGATGTGGGTTTGGTTAATATAGGTAGTAATGAAAAGAGGGGGATTTGGGTCATTAAGATGGATATAAGGTATTTACGAATCTTTAAATGTGAAAAGGTTAGAAATTTGGAGGGCACCCACAAAGGTTTCCATAAGTTGAGAATCATCAGGTTGAACCTCTACTAATTTCAATACCTCTATCATTTCTTAGAGATAATGAGGTGAATTAAAAATCAAATCATATAAGATCATCTTTTCCAAGGTCTGGTGAAGTTGTTTAAGCACCATTCTCTTGATTTATTTAGAGGGGTTGGATTGGGTGGTACCCAAGATAGATACATTGGGTTTGGTTAAAGGTGAAGGTGCTTGATTCTAACATGGTTGTGATGTGGAAAATAGGTATGTCCATGGGATGGACACTTTGGTCTTCCCCTTATCATTTTATTAAGTGTGTGATCATGTGACCACATAGATAATATGGATAGAGGGAAAATTTGAGGTAGGACATTGGTTTGGTTCCTCATCACTCTGAGGTGAGAGTGGGGGAGTAGGTAGGCATTGGGTATTGGTTTTTTTAATTAGATTAGTAGTGGGCTTGTGGGAGGTCCATCTATTAATAGATCATCCTTGTCATAGATCTTATGGATTAAGGTTTGGAGATCTTTATAGTTCTCTATGTCATGCCCTAGTGTCTTATGATAGGAGCACACTTGGTAGTCATTATACTAGACTAATTTTGGCCTGATAAGGTTGAATGGTTTGATAGGGGTAAGGTAAAACAATAATCTTATAGTAACCTTTGAAAAATGGTTGAGTAAAGCTTAGCTAAAGGTAGAGGGGGTTTAGAGGTTTTGGTCTTGATTGGTGGGATGGAAATATTTTGGAGAGTGGGCTTAGTGATAGAAGGTTTGGGTAAGGTGGTGTTCTTAGTTGATGGTTTTGGCTTAGGTAATGGAGTTGGCAAGTTGTAGCTAGGATGTTTTAGGGTAGGTAGTTTGGTTATTAATGGTTCACTGAAGATAGGTGTGTCAAAAAGTAAGTGTGTTGGTGTAACCAACAATGATGGTTAAGTCTTGGTTGAGATAGTTGGCTTCCTAATTAAAGTAGAAGGATGAGGCCCAAAAATAAAGGGTAAGGTTGAGGGAGGTAGAAGTTTGGCCTTTTGGCCTTTTTTTAGTTTTACCTCCTTGGTCAATTTGGTTAGGTGTTTAGTTATTGGGTTTGGTGAGGATAGCTCTAGTTTCAAGGAGGGGTGATTAAGGCTCTATGTAAAGAAGATGTTGAGATTTTTGGTTGGTTTTGTTATTTTTGGTTGGAGAGGATGATTTCATTATTTGGGCTTTGGTTACTTTATATGGTTGGGAAATGGTTGTGTTGGTAGAGTTTTTCATTGGTTTAATTGATAAGATAGGGGTTTGGATAATAGAAGTTGTGGGTTGGCTCACTAAAGGCATGGTTAGAGGTTCCTATTTGGTGATGTAAGGGAGATACAATTATTCCTAAAACATGGCTCTATCCAAATTAGGTTTGGAGACAAATTCCAACCTCTAAACTATTCTAGATAAGGTTTTATAGACTGGTCTAGTTTTGTGGGTGGTAAACTTGAAGGATAAGCCCATAGGTTAAGAAGGAAGAATGGTACCTTTGTCCCTTTCCTTAATTATAGGATGCAAGGTTTGGATGGGTGGTTCCTCTATGGGAGGTGAAAGTGTGTTGGTTTCTTCCTTGGAAATGCTCTCTAATGGGGAAGTAAATTGTCCAATAGTTAAGGGAGAAGGTAAAGTGGTGGTGGTTACCTATTTTGGTATGTCAATTGAAGGAGGGATTGATGACTCCACTACCTCAATAAGTGGAGGAGGAGTAAGGGGTGCTTCCTCAATTGGGATATTCATAAGAAGAGAAGGTAACTTCACAACCTCAATATGTGGAGAGGGAAAAGAATATGTAGATTGGATAGTAGGTTCTTTAAGAATGAGCATGTCAAGAACCATATTAATAGTATGGGCATCATGAGAGCACTCAAAAAAATTTCTATTATTTTTGGTAGGTGAATGATTAGGAAAAGGTTGCCTGAAAATGTCTAGGGCTTTGCTTAGAGGTGTATTAGGGTTGTCCAACATAAGATCCCCCTTGTAAATGCGGGATTGGATAATGATTTTTAAGGTATTACACTTATTAAGTCATGCCCAACTACTAGATCAAAATCACATAGGTAATTCTCATTGTACCAAAAGGGTGTAGGATGAGAAGAATCAAATTATTGAAGGAATTTGATAGGAGGAATCTATATGATATTAGGCTTTAGTAACTTCTCCAATATTAAAGCATAAGATTCCCCATGCAAAGTGAATTGCTTCTGATTATTTTGGTTTTTGTTCCTCATGTTTTATTTTGAAGAGTTAGAGGATTTTAGTTGATTGATAGATGGTAGAGGAGTGATTTTAAGGATAATTGTATTCATATTTCCCTTACTCTTAGCATTGGTATTGGATTGGTTACTTGGTTTAGAGGAAGAGGCCTCATTGGTTTTATAGGTAGAGTTTTTGTTTTTCAACTTTAAGTTCCCTCATCAATGGCTCTATTTTTTAGCTTATGTGCCATGGTAAAATCTTTGTCAAAGGTCTTGAAGCTTTGGACATATAACATAAAAGATATGTGTTTGAAACATGATTGAGCAAAAAATTTTATTAGTTTGGGTTGAGATAAAGATAAGGAAAGTTGATTGATTAGTCTCCTCTAATGGGTAAAAAATATACCAATAGATTCATCATCAAATTTATTGATAGAGTAAAGATCCATGATTGAAACTTTCTTAGAGATGTTTATTGAAAAGTGATCCAAAAATCTTTTGGCTAGTTAGGTGAAGGAGAAGAGAGAGTGTTTAGTTATGGCACTATATCAGTATAATGCTAGACTAGATAGGGACATGGGGAAGGTATGAAGAAGGAGGTCATCATCATAGGTAAGAAATTAACATGCATGCCTAAATTCCCTAAGGTGTTGTTCAGGATCCTCTTTACTTTGAAATTTAGAAAACTTGGGAAGTTCCCACTGAGGAGAATATGGTCGGATAGGGATAAATGGATGGATGGGCTCGGTACATATATTGTCATATGATAAGATGTTTTGACCACCATAAATGGATGATTCTAAGCTAGTAATTTTATCCAAGACCATTTTCATTAGATCTTCTTGGGTTTGTGCACCCATAAGGTTGTAAGGTACATACTATTATGGTGGTTGGGTGACATATTGATAATTAGTTGGAGGTTGAGAAGCTACTCTATATTGATATGTGGACACAGGTGGTTGGGTGGATGGTATGTAAGGGTAGGTGTATATATGTGGTTTGGTAGTGGGTAGAGGTACATGCCCTTGTGGGTTAAGGATTTAACCCAAGTTTGGTGTAATGGACACTTATTGGGTATGAGTGGTGGTTAGGTTGATAATCAAAGGAAGGGTTGTGACATTTGTACTGATTGGTGGTAAGGTAAAAGGTATAAGCACCACACAATTTTAAAGTGGGGTAGTGTTTAGTGAATTTGAGGTAGTCAAAGGAAGGTTTTCAATGCTAGTGGTACGTACTCCCATGGTGAGGTGAGTATAGGTGGCTAGTGGTTGGGTTTATCCTAAGATAGAGGAGTTGTTGGTGGGGGTATAAGGTATACATGTGTTGGTAGGTTAAGTGGGCTGATTTTTAATAGTAGTATCAAAGGGATTATTTGTAGATTAATAAACTTGGGTAGTTAATGGTTAGGTGGTGACTATGGTAATGAAAGTGTTTACCATAAGGTGGGAAGACATGTTATAAGGTGTGTCCATATGTGGAACTGAAGCAAGGGTATGGTGAGGCATGGTGTTAAGATAATGTTGAAGGGCCACATGGTTGTTATCTAAGAAGGAGGAAAATTTTATATCTCCTTGTGGAACTTAACAAGGGAAAGAAGGGTTTCCTACAGGATGAGGAGAGTTTTTTAGCTAAAAAATGTACTCCATGGATGAGGAGGTAGGAGAGGTTGATAGGTTTGGTGATGGGATTTGTTATGCTATATTCCTTTGCTACTGGCGAGTTAGAAACATACAAGGCAAGGGAGAGAGAATACACAAAAATATCACCACTAAAATAGAGAGAAGACAATAAATGAGAAAGGAAAATAATCATACACTAAAAAGTATGTTAAATCCTAAACCTCTTTTTAGTCTCTCTTTTGGCTTATGATGTAATCTTTGTAAGAAATTTTATGACTAAAATTGGTTTATAGAGTAGTTAATAGAAAAGAATTCTATGGTTAGTTTTACATTGTTCAGGATCTCAAAAAGACCTATATTGGAAATCAATATGTGTCTTGGCATTGGGGCCAACCCCCTCACTTCACACACCATAATGATAAGGGTGTTGGGTGCTTAGCCTATATATACATATTTCCCAATTTTATACTCAACTAGAGAGCTAAGTTGCTTCTCCCCTTGGTAATGACCTCCAAGTAGGATTACTAGAAAAGGGTAAGGTGACCATTAGGTGATGAAATCCTAGTCAAGCCTTGTTTCAAGTTGTTTGATGTTTAATTGATGAACATGTTTTGGTTTAGTGTGTGTAACAAGAGTGATGCTATGATTGAATTACATTGATTTAATTTAACTAAGTGATCTAAACTTTCAATAAACTAATGTATGCACTGGATTTAAAATCTAAGAAAATTTTAGTTTCATTTATGAGCACATATAGAGAGAAGGGAATATAAATACAAACAAATGAAACCCAAGTAGAGATTCAAGGGTCCCACCAAGCATGCTAGAATGTTTTAGTGAATTATAGCTTATATTTTGAGAAAGAAAGAAGAAGAAAATAGATACAATTATGGTTGAAAAACCTATGTGGTTGTGCACACATTGAATCAGATTATTGTGAAGAAATCCTCTTTGGCTTGGGAGGATGGCCTACAAATAAGACAACACTAAAGAAATGGTTGGTTAGATAGATAACTAGATAGATTTCCTGGCACTAGATAGATCTTGGAAGCAAGAGCTTTCTTAGGGGATATCAATCCACACATTTTAAACAATTAAGTTTAGAAAACAAAAGATAAAATACTTGAATCAATATTCAAAATCTATTGAAATTGAACACAAGAAATGCTTGAAAAATAAATTGACTAATATAGCAATAAGTAAGTCAATACTAAGGCTAATTAGATTAGGTTTGCTTTAAAAAATATGTTGGGGGTCTGTGAATAGGTAAGGACATATAAATTTGGATTTGGTTGAGGGCAATTAGGTGAAAATATCTAATTATTATTTTTTGATATAGTAACCATCAGTGGTTGGTGTGATTGTTAGTGGTTGAGGTGATCATCGGTGGTTGAGGTAATCATTAATGGTTAGATAGATGATCGATAGTCAAGGTGACCATTAGTAGTTAATATGTGTTTAATTTGGGTGGTAAAAAGTTAGATTGATGGGATCATAGAAGGAAATTCCAAAAGTTTGGTTTGTGTTAGGATGATTATGAAATACAAGTAAAGTAATTAAATAATGGAAAATAAATACTTATCTTACAAAAGGTTGGTTGGATGAATGGTCGAGGTGGTTGGCTCATTGATAAATTCTAGCATGATTCCATTAGAGTAACAATACTTAGCTATCAATCCAGGGATTATGGTAATTTAGCTCTTTGATGTGATGGTTAAATCACTAGATTGCTGGAAGGATAATTGTAAAAAAACTCTATATTTAAAATCTCTTGATAGTTGTGGATCCATTTCACCACCTACTCCTCTCTCCTTATAGGCAAAGAAAGAGAGGTGTAATAAGATGTTAACTAGGATTTCTAATTATAACTTACACATTCAATAAATGATATATGGATTTAGATGAGATAATTATAAAAAATAAAGGTGGAGTTAAGGGTGATTTAAGTTGGTTTATATGGTGGAAACTAACAATTAGTGGTCATTGTGACCATTAATGATCACCTTGATCATCGATGGTCAGGGGTCAAAGGTAGGGTTGATTAAAAGGTGGGTATTAGATTTAAGGTAAATTGACTAAGGTTAGGCCTATTTTTTGGTCAAAGGCCAATGTTTGGGCCCAAGGGGGTCTTGAGGTAGTGTTGATGTAGGAAAATGCACCCAGTGGCAGGAAGTCAAGCTCTTGCCTTCTCCTTACAACATGGAAACTCCCCTCTTGCTTGTGGGACTAGCGAAGCTGGAGGGGAGAGTCTCTAGATAAGGGCTAGCTCCCTTTGATGCATCATGTTTGTTCTAGAAAGTGCAAAACAAATATATATATATATATATATATATATATATATATATATATATATATATATATATATATATATATAGTTATAAAATGGGGGGGGATGAAAAGGGAGAGAGAGTACAGGAAAACAAACCACTCTAAAGAGGTGATGCACCAAAATAAGTCAATCTTCTCACATCCACACTTGAAACTAGACAAATGCATACATACACTTCACATTTGGTAGAAGGAATAGGCTACATGAATTTGGTAGGGAGGATTTCATGAGAATATAGAAAAATAAGGGTTCACCAAGGTGCTATGAAATGCACACTATAAGTAATCTCCTCTGCTCCTGCAGTTACAAATACTACTATTCTCCTATCAACTATGGAGATGACACCTTGTAGACAATAGGTATGCTAGTGTTGAACCTGTGAGAGCATCAATAAATAATGACTGAACACAAATAACACTCAAGACATACTCAAAAAAGTCTATCCAAGATGGAGGTAAAACTGCGTTTATTGATTTAGGTGGAAATTTTAGCAAGGCTACACCTTGTAAAATGTGGAAGATCCATTCTCCAAAATGAGAAGCTACAATATGTATAAAAAAAGGATAAGGGAACTTGGCACTTCTTTGACAAGTTGGTATGTCGCATTCCCTCATTAGGAAGAGGAAAACACTATTGTCGATGTTATCCTTCTAGAAGAGGCCTACTAGAACCATGCTACATAATCACCAAATTTGACTTTGGCATTTGATCATTAATGTGGAAACATAGGCTGTGCCTCTATTTTGAAAATATATTGAGATTTGTCCCCTTTTAAATGCACGAGCCATGTTGCTTGCTATTTTATGCCATTTAGGGATTAACAGGCAATAAATCACCTTCCATTTGTCACTTGGACTACCTTGTCACTTCTACACCATGTCATTTCTCCTTGCTTTGTCACTTTTGGCTTTTCTTAGTTTGCCTCATCTGACTCCTTGGCCCTCAGGGGTGAACTTTCAGTGGGTCGCTACATTTTGGGATCCTTTGTTAGCACTTTCCATTTGAAAGGAATGACTACTTCACTTCATGAAAGTTGACATCCACGTGGCCATCATGCTTTGAACACTAATAGATATTTCACCTCTTGAATTTGATGGCTTCCCAAATGTCACCACTTAAGAACTAATGGCTAAACTATTTTGATAAACTTGACTTCCACTGGGACTTCATCGGGTCCACGTGGCTTCTTCTCGAGCACTCCTCTGCCTTTGCATTTTACTGTATTAACATTTCCCTGAAGGGAAAGTGAACCCTTTGGCTTCTTGGAAGCATCCCTTTGAACTAGCTAAAAGTCCCTCGTAAGGGCACCTACTTTAGGGTCCTTTGACAGGCTACTATTTGCTCTAGACTGTTCCCTGGGTCCCCGTAGACAAATTGTCTGCGGACAATTTCCCTGGCTCAATTTCCCTGGGGCTATGGCTTCATGTATTTCTATGGGATTTTTCTTTTTATTCTATGCCTGAATTCCTTTAGAAAAAGTGTCTAAAGGAATTCAGGACCTTGAACCAACTTTGAGCATAGACAGATTTAGACTTACCCAAATTTTTTCCTTTGCAAATGTTTGAAGTGCCTACCCTTCGAAAGGGTATTAAACTTTTAGACTACCCCTCAGTTCAAGGGCATACTCTTGAACCAAGTTGTTGAACCAAAAATGGTTCAATGGTTTAATTTGTTCAACCAAGTGCACCGATGAACCAAGGCTGATGAACTTCCATTGAACTGAACCCATTGAACTTATGTCTTGAACCAAGTATGTTGAACCTATCCCATTAAACCAAAAAATTGGTTCAACGGTTCAATGATTCGAAGGTTCAATGCTATTAAAATGAGATGCTTAAACCAAATGATGAACCTTTTAAACCAAAAGCCACTGAAACACTTGAACCAGGCCATGAACCAAACTCATTGAACTCATGCAAATTGGAAATGACTATTTCAAATAGAAAGGGAAGAAGGGGACCAAATATTTTGCCTGTGGGCAAAATTTGGTCAACAAATTGGTGACTCCCAGGGGAAGCATGCCTGTTATGCTTAGAACTAGTTGCCTTGTAGATACATTGGGTGTAGAGTCAAATGCAATAATGAAAATTTAATCAATAGCCCCAAAATATTTGAGAATCAAATACAAAGCTTTACCCCACATGCAAAGGTAAACACACAAGGCTAAAAACACTACTAGTGCAAACTGCACTTAGGGAAAATAGGAAAAACAACTGAAAACAAAATACTATATATAGCTAACCAAGAATGTTTGCCTCCCTCCTAGATCAAAGGGGAAATTTCTCAAGTTTCCTTCCTGGCAAGAAGACTTATGGTGCTAGGCAAATAGCTAAATGAAAAAGAGAGTTGGTGACCTGCTCCTCTAGCTACCACCTGAGTTGGCTAGTATCTAAGTGGATCAGATTCAAACATGCCTCTAATGTATATGTATTTTTCTTGTCCTTAGAAGCTTATTAAATGTTGGTCCTTCATATTGGTGCTCTTCACCAAGAAATTAGTGGCTGCTAGCTCATCACCATTAGCCCTTGATTTGCACATTCCTTCTGTAATGTAGTATGGTCTGACTTGTTTCCTTCTGCCTCATTAAAAATCCTGTCAGACTCATCCTCTGCTTCCTTTTGGCCTTTTTAAAGAAGGGTGACTATAGTGATGTCTGAAATGGACTCACAAAGTGATTGTTCATCCCATAGAACATCACTTCTCTATTTAAAACTCTCTTCTTCAAGATGTTTCTCTAGGAAGATAGGCCTTTCCTTTTCTTCTTTGCTGATTAGAATTTCTAAATTTTCAAAAATATCTTCCTGATCCTCCTCTAACTCATGCTCCTTAGTGTAGTCATTTTCATTATCAAAACAATAAGGAAGTTCATCAAACAAAAGGGAAGAGAGATCACCATGCTTTTGTTCCTCGTATTATTGGAACATCTTCATATATGCAAGAACTACATCTTCTCCATTGCTGATAAGGTCTTCACAAGGAGCATTGATGATGATTTCTTCTTTGTTGTCACTCATGATAGCCTCTTGAAGACTTGTATATTGGATCTTTTGATCCTCACTTGCCTCTTGAAAAATAGGTTCTTCCTTGAGAAGGAGTGAAGTGGCAAAAACATGTGGAAGAGGAGGTAGTCCTTGAGCTAAAATCGAATGATTTTCCTCTTTCCATTTGGTTAGCACTTCATCAATATCAGGTATGACCTGATATCTCTCTTGGAAATGTGTAGGTGGGGTGTGTTTAGACATAGAATGTGCTATTTGGTCTGAGCCATCCATTACACATTAGCTGAGGAATCTCTCTATGGATTCTAACTCTACTATTCTCCTAGCTAGATCTTCTTGGAAACACCTTTCTTGGAGGTCACCAGCATTATCATGAGTAGGAGTAGCCTCAGCTTCTCCAAGGTTTTGAGAAAAACCTTGTTCTCCATCCATTCTACCCCATGATTCTACTGTTCTTTCCCAATTCAGAATCTCTAAATTAGAATTTTGCTCCAATGAACAGGCAGCAACTTTGTTTTCTCCAAGGTCTTGGGGTTCATCCAGAAGGTCTAGAATTTTTAACTCTCTTTCAAGAAGCAACTTCATCCTAGCCTCTAAATCTTCAATTTGTTTGGCTAGGTTGTCCTGAAAGAGTCTTTCTTAGAGGTCACCAAAATTATCCTCTCCAAAGCTTAGAGTTGGTTCCTGGCATTCCTTTCTCCAACTCAAAATCTACTAATTATGCTGAAGGACTTGGGGAGGTTTGGGAATGCAAGGAAAAGACTATTGATGCACTAGAAGAGCTTTTAGAAGAGGGATGTGCTGGCTGGTGGTTTTCCCTTCAATGGAAAACTCACAATCTAAGGAGTTAAAAAGATTCATCTCCCTAAGAGGTTGTTCTAATGCCATTTGGTGTTGGAAGGCTAGGTGCATAGTATTGGGAGCAGGTGTGTTTGATGAGCTAGAGTGAGCAAGTGCAATCTGATAGAAAGGATTTGGTGTAAAAGGGGGGTTTTTCTTCAGGATAGGAAGGGGTGTACAAGGTTGACTACCTTGAATAAATGGATTTCTCCATTTTATTACCTCCTCCTCCATGGATTGTATAGCCTATGTTTTCCTCAACAAACATTCCTCTTTATATATTAGCTCATGCTGATATCTATACTGCTCTTCTAGCCTATTAATCTCCCATTCTAGGGCCATTTTCTCTATCTTTGTAGGGCAACTAGGAGAGCTGCTTGAGGTGATTCTTTAAAATTTTTGAGACTGATCAAAATCATATGAAGGAAAACAAGACCCATGATTTTGAGCAAAGGAAATATACATACAAGAAAATATTTTTGATGGCACCAAGTTGCTTAATTAGTAGATTTAACTCAGAGTCGCCAGATGCTAAAAATATTTGATTTGTTATAACAAGACTAGCATCAATCTTGAGAGCTTATTGTGTTGTCAAATGTGTGTCCCACTAGGCATGCCAAAATTGTTGATGCAATAAAATGCACCCAATGGTAGGAAGTTAAGCCCCTGCCTTCTCCTCACAGCATGGAAACTCCCCTCTCGCCTATGGGACTGGCAAAGCTAGAGGGGAGAGTCTCTAGATAAGGGATAGCTCCCTTTATTGCATCATGTTTGTTCTAACAAGTGCAAAACACACACACACACACACACACACACACACACACACACACACACACACACACACACACACATAGATATAAAATGGGGGGGATGTAAAGGGAGAGAGAGTGTAGGAAAATAAACTACTCTAAAGAGGTGATGCACCAAAATAAGTTGATCTTCTCACATCCACATTTGAAACTAGACAAATCCATACATACACTTCACATTTGGCAGAAGGACTAGGCAGCAAGAATCTGGCAGGGAGACTTTCATGAGAACATAGAAAAATAGGGGTTCACCAAGGTGCTATGAAATGCACACTGTAAGTAATCTCCTCTGCTCCTGCACTTCCAAATACTACTCTTCTCCTATTAGCTAAAGATATGGTGCCTTGTAGACAATAGGTATGTTGGTGTTGAACCTGTGAGAGCATCAAGAAATAATGACTGAACACAAACAACACTCAAGACATACTCAAAAAAGTCTATCCAAGATGGAGGTAAAACTACATTTATTGATTTAGGTGGAAATTTTAGTAGGGCTACGCCTTGTAAAATGTGGAAGATCCATTCTCCAAAATGAGAAGTTACAATATGTAGAAAAAAAGGAGAAGGGAACTTGGTGCTTCTTTGACAAGTTGGCCTATCATGTTCCCTCATTAGGAAGAGGAAAACACTATTGTTGATGTCATCCTTCTAGAAGAGGCTTGCTAGAACCATGCTACCTGATCACCAAATTTGACTTTGGCATTTGATCATTAATGTGGAAATAGGCTACACCTCTTTTCTATAAATAGATTGAGATTTATCCCCTTTTAAATGCACAAGCCATGTTGCTTGCTATTTTACACCATTTGGGGATTAACAAGCAATAAATTGCCTTCCATTTGTCACTTGGACTACCTTGTCACTTCTGCACCATGTCATTTCTCCTTGCTTTGTCACTTTTGGCTTTTCTCAATTTGTCTCATCTAGCTCTTTGGCCCTTAGGGGCAAAATTTCAGTGGGTCACTGCATTCTGGGCTCCTTTGTTAGCACTTTCCATTTGAAAGGAATGGCTACTTCACTTCAAAAAATTTGATGTCCAAGTGGTCGTCATGCTTTGAACACCAATGGATATTTCAACTCTTTAATTTGATGGCTTCCTGAACATCACCACTTGAGAACTAATGGTTAAACTATTCTGATAAACTTGACATCCACTGAGACATCATCGGGTCCACGTGGCTTCTCCTCGGACACTCCTTTGCCTTTGCATTTTCCTATCTTAACATTTCCCAAAAGGGAAAGTGACCCCTTTGGCTCCTTGGAACCATCCCTTTGAACCAGCTGGAAGTCCCTTGCAAGGGCACCTACCCTTTAGGGTCCTTCAGTAGGTTGTTATTTGCTCTGAACTATTCCTTGGGTCCCTACAGACAAATTATCTATGGAAAATTTCCCCAAGGCAATTTCCTCAAGGCTACAGCTTCGTTTATTTTTGCAAGATTTTTCCTTTTGTTCTGTAACCAAATTCCTTCAGACTTTTTGTCTGAAGGAATTTGGGACCTTGAACCAACTTTGAGCATAGACAGATTTAGACTTACCCAGATTTTTTCCTTTGCAAATGTTTGAAGCGCCTACCCTTCGAAAGGGTATTGAAATTTCAGACTGCCCCTTAGTTCAAGGGCATACTGTTGAACCAAGCCATTGAATCAAAAATGGTTCAACAATTCAATTGGTTTAACCAAGTGCGCCGATGAACCAAGGTCGATGAACTTCCATTAAACCAAACCTATTGAACTTATGTCTTGAACCAAGTATGCTGAACCTAGCCCATTGAACCAAAAAATTGGTTCAACGGTTCAATGATTTGAAGGTTCAACGCTATTGAAATGAGATGCTTGAACCAAATGATGAACCCTTTAAACCAAAAGCCACTAAAACACTTAAACTAGGCCATGAACCAAACTCATTGAACTCGTGCAACCTAGAAATGACTATTTCGAATAGCAAGGGAAGAAGGGGACCAAAGATTTTTCCTGTGGGTAAAATTTGGTCAATAGGTATTCCAATGGAATTATGACATTTAGAACCATCGTGTGTGGATTTCTAGTGTCTACACCCTCGAGTGACTATTGGAAGGTCCAAAATTAGTTAGAGATTTTATAGGATTGATAAAACATATTAGATTATTGGTGAGGGGATTAATTTTAATTTGTAATAGATATCAATCTCCAATAAATCATGATAAAGTTCTACATTTTGGGAAAAGACAGTTGTAGACCCTATTTTTTGTGTATTATTAATGAAGGTGACTATATATGTCTGAATGCTAAATGAACATCTTAAAAATAATATATTTTTGATAATAAATGTGTTTTTTTATGTTTTTTCTCTATTTTTGAAGTTTTTTTACATTTTTTTAAGTTATTTTCTATCAATCAATGTGGATAAAATCAACATAGTCCTATAGGTAATAGTGAACACACACACACACACACACACACAATCACACTCAAAATGTTTTTAAAAGTGATTAATAGAGGTGTAAAAGTAGAATATAATATGTTAATAAGGATAATTATGATTAAAAATACCTTAAACAATCATTATATTATAGTGAAATTCAATTTAAAGTTTGAAAAATCAAATTATTCCTTCTTTACTAGGCATTTATAGTTATAACCCTAAGTTAGGGTTTGCAAATTAAAACTTGTTTTATAGGAGTTGTAACAAACAAAAAACCACAAAATTTTGTGATTTTTTATATTTTAATGTGTTATAGATTATTTTTAAGGTTATATACTTTTATGAACCTTATGTGTATTAAAAAAATAAGATTAAAGATTAATTAGGCCTTGGGAAACCTAATTGGGGTTTGACAAAGGCTAGAAAGGTGGTCTTTGAGTGGATTTGAATAAATATATTTTTTAGAGGAAAGGAAATTAATAGAGTGTAATAAAAAATTAACATAAATCTTGAATACTAATCCTAAATTATTTTTACCATTAAAAAGGTGAAAAAAAGGCTACTAAGAAGTTTGAAAAGTTGTGCCAAGTGACAACAAGTTATAAGTTTGAACTTCTGGTAGTTTTACCTATACATAATTTTGGTATCATATCCATAATAATACACCTATATATTATTTCAGAAGGTGATATTATATGAGAGTAGGGGAAGTGAATATTATTTGGTATATTTCCTAAGAAGAGACAAGATGCCACCTAGGAGAAATGTAGCAGGTGATAAGGAAATAACCATATAAATGGGAGATGCATTATTGTAGGAGTTGAGTAATATAAAAGTCATATTTGATGAAATAATCATAGTAGTTGAGGTCAATAAAAGGAGAGGAGTAGTCACAATTGATTTTAGTGACCAAGAGGAAGAAGAGCCACATGCACTAGAGTTGGAAGATGAAGTAGAGAGAGAAAATGAAGAATATAAGTTTGAAAGATTTCTCCAGGTAGTGAAAGGGAAAAGATATAAGACTAAACTAGATCTTCCAGTGTATGTAGGTATCATTAGTGAGTAATAATTCCTCTATTGGATAGGAGAGTTTGATAAATACTTTGACTTTAAATATGTACGAAAAGAACAACAAGTGAAGTTTACCAATACCAAGCTAAAGGGACATACATCCCTATGGTGGGATTACATATAGGATGAGAGGAGAAAAAAAGGAAAATTAAAGATCAAGTCTTAGGATAGAATGGTTTCTAAGTTTAAAAACAAGTTGTTCCTTGGTGACCACATCATAAACTTGTATAGGAAGCTTCAAAACTTGAAACATAAAGAGATGGGGGTAAAATAATATACTAAAGAGTTATATAAGATAAGCATAAGATTAGGCCACATAGAGGATGATAATGATAAGGTGGCTAGGTATATCAATATTTTGAGATATAAATTTTAGGATAAATTGAGCCTTACTAATCCAAAAATGTTGGAAGAGTGCAATTAGTTGGCCTTCAAAGTAGAGGACAAGATCAATAGAAAGAAAAATCAATAAAATAGAGGTATAGGTAGAAATTTTAGGCGCAAAGGTTAGCAAGGAAGTAGAGTTTATTGTCATATTATCCAAGGGGATTATAGGCCATATTTTAGGGGGTTTATACATCAAGAGGTATATGATTAGGTCATTTTATAGGTAGGTGTTTCAAATAAAACTTTGCTAGACATAGGTCTTGGGAATGTATAGAGGATCAACTAGTAAGAAATTCAAAATAGAGGGTAAAAATAAAATTTCTTAGGTATTCAAGGAAGAGTTTTTAATTCTCCATCACTTGTGGAGGAACCTGAGGTAGGATAATCTTTGCTAATGATGACAGTGTTGATCAAAACACATAAGGAGAAGGAGCCACCACAAAGAAAACACTTCTTAGAACTTCATGTAAGTGTCAAGGTAAGTGTTGGAAAATGGTCATAAATTAATGAAGTGTAAATAATTTAGTCTCTAATTAAGTGGTAAATAAACATAGATTGAATAATTTACCTCACCCCACACCCTAAAAAATCTCATGGTTGATTAAAGGACAAGTTTTGGTTAGTGAATAGATTTATGTGGAGTTTCAAGTTAAAAGGTACAAGGACAAGGCCGTTTGTGATGTGATCCCCATGGATGTTTGTCATGTGATTCTTTGGAGGCCTTGGAAATATGATATAAAAATCACTCATGATGGTATAAGTAATGTATACACTTTGGTTACATATGGATTTATTCATACTTTGCTGCCTATGAAGGATGAAGACAATGTAAAATAATTTGGATCAAATGTGATGTTGGTTAGTGGATAGTAATTTATAAATATTATTCATGTAGAGGAGTTGGGATTTATATTGTTAGTAATTCATATGACTATTATTATAGCCACCAAAGTGAATGATTTACCTCTAGAGATCCAAGACATGTTGGAAGAGTATGCAAAAATTGTAGTTGATGATCTACCAAATACATTGGAACCTATGAGGAACATCAATCATCACATAGAATTTATTCTAGGAGTAGTTTTTCCTAACAATGTATAATACAAGATTAATCCTAAGGATAATGTATAAATCAAGATATAAGTACAATAAATATTAGATAAAGGACTGATCAAAGAAAGTGTTAGTCCTTGTGTAGTCCTTATAGTGTTGGTGCCTAAGAAGTAAGGTGAGTGTAGAATGTGTACAAACTCTAGGAATATTAACAAAATAATAATTAGATATAGGTTTCTTCCAAAGATTTAATATTTTATGTATTTCTTGAGTGGAGCAAGTTATTTATCAAAAATTGATCTCAAAAGTGAGTACTATTAGATTGGGATCAAATAAGGGGATGAATGGAAAATTGATTTCAAGACCAATGAAGGGTTGTATAAATGGTTGGTTTTGCCATTTGGCTTGAAAAATGCACTAATCACTTTAATGAAGTTTGTGAAGTTAGTACTAAAAACTTTTATATGTAAATTTTTAGTGGTTTACTTGGATGATATTCTTATCTACATCCCTAGTAAGGAAGAGCATCTTCACCATTCACATCTAGTCATGAAAAGGTTGTAATAGAAAAGGTTGTTAATCAACCTCAAGAAATGTGAGTTCATGAAATCAAAACTATTTTACTTAGGATTTGTAATCTCTCAAGTAATGATAAAGATGTACAAAGATAAATTGAAGGAAATAATGGAGTGGACAACACTTAGAACAACTAGAGAGGTAAGGAGTTTCCATGGGCTTGAAAGTTTTTATAGAAAAATTATTGGAAACTTTAGTGGGATATCTACTCAAATAATAGATAACATTAGGAGAGATAAGAAGAATTTTTTTTCACTGAGAAAGATGAAGGAGTTTCCAATATTTAAAGCAAATAATAATTGAGTAGCCCATCCTAACACTACAAAAATTTAATAAAGTTTATCAAATACAGTGTTATGCAAGTGGAGTGGAAATAGTTGTTGTTCTAATCCAAGAGAGCAAGCCAATAGCCTATTTCAGTGAAAATATCAATGATACTAAGAGAAATTATTCATAATATGACTTGGAATTCTATGCAATGGTGCAAGCCTTGAAGAAATGGAGGCATTTCCTAATGTCTAAATATTTTATCATCTACAAAGATAATCATTCACTTCAATTCATTACTAATCAACCTAAGATAAATTAGAGGCACATGAAATGGGTGGAGTATATGAAAAATTTTACCTTAACCACCAATCATAATCAAAGACAAATCAATAAGGTAGCATATGCTTTGAGTATAAGAGTCTTGTTAGTGCATGAGATACAACTTGAGAGTGTTTGTATTGAATCACCCAAGGAGATGTATGAGGATGATGAATAATTCAAAGAAGCATATAATGCTTGTAAGCAACCAACTACACCAAAAGAAGAGCCATGGTTGGACTATATCATACAATATGGTTTATTATTCAAAGGTGTGAAACTATATATGTCAAAAAGTTCAAAAAGAGAAAACTTGATCTAAGAGAATAATAGTGAGAGTATGGAAGGACACTTTGGGCTGAATAAAAATTTAGATCAACTCACTAGAAACTATTTTTGACCTAAGATGCAAGTAGAAGTGAGAAGATATGTTGAGAGGTGTAAAAATTGTCAAATGGACAAAGGGAAGAGCACCAATATAGGTTTATATCAACCTCTGCCAGTCCTAAATAGACCTTGGAAATCCATAAGCATGGACTTTGAGATGGGACTACCTGGAAAACAAAGAGGTTTTGAGTCTATATATGTAGTTATGGATAGATTTTTAAAAATGACACATTTTATTCCTTTATTACCACCCATGTGGCAAATGTTTTCACTAAGGAGGTAATAAAACTTCATGGACTACCACTAAACATTGTATCTGATAGAGATACTAAATTCCTAGGCCACTTTTGGATGACACTTGGAGAAATGTAGGCATAAATCAGAGTTTTAGTTCACCTTACCACCCTCAGATAGATGGTCAAACTAAGATGGTTAATAGGATTCTATGGAACCTATTAAGTTTTTTATCTAAGGATAATCCTAAACATTAGTATCTTGTATTACCCTAGGAAGAATTTACTTACAATGACTCCTCTAAGAGTAGTATTAGCATGAGTCTTTTCCAAGGGATATATGGAATGCATCCTAGAGGAGTGTTTTAACTCATAAATATCATTAATATGGATGAGAGGAGAGTTGAAGGGGAAGAATTGGTAGTGAATATGAAATAAGTACATCAATAGGTAAGGAAGCATCTAAAATCTAGTGTGAATAAATACAAAAAGCAAGTAGATGTAAGTAGAAGAGAGGTATGTTTTCAAGTTGGAGATTTGGTTTTTGTTCATTATAGGAAGGAGAGATTTATAAGAGGTGAGTAAAATAATATTAAAATTAATAAAATTGGTCTTTGTAAGGTTCTTAATAAGTTTTCCAACAATGCATATGAGCTAGAATTGCCCTAGTGGTGTAGGCATATCACCAATTTTCAATGTTTCAAACATGTATCATTAAAAATAAAGAGTAAAAGGTAAAGAAACAATAAAAGTACCAGATTTAAAAGGTATATATTAGGTAAAATATTTTTCTAAAGTAAAAACATATGAATTGAAATACATCTTAGACAAGTAAGTGTTCAAGCAAAGCAAGGACAAAAAATATTTAAAATATTTGGTCAAATGAAAGAAAAAACCTATTGAAAATGTTACATGGATTGTATATAATGACATAAGAAATAAATGGAGTACTATAGGGGAACTCATGGACAACACTCCTTGAGTTTTTTCTCTTTCTCGTAGGAGTATGATGTAGGAGCATCACTCCTAGGCCTAGTTTTCTTACAAATTTTGGTTTTCTTGTCAAATTTTTATTTTTTTGTGGTATAAAAGGTCTTATGGTGATTATATAATTCTTATTTTTCATTTAAATTTGTTATTTTTAGTTCTAGTTCTTCAAAAATTCAAATTTGGCTTTTCTTGCCAAAACTCATTTTTTTTAAAAAAAAATTGTTAGGCCCATTTAGGAGTTACAGGAGTGTTTTGAAGGAAATCTCATGGTGTAAATTTGTTTGTATGAACTATTTAATGAACCATGTGTCTATACCATGGTTCTTAAGTCATGAGTGTAAACAATGCAAACTTTTATGTATGTTTCAATGTTTTAACTAGCCCTCTAGTTACTGTTGGAAGGTCCAAAATTAGTTAGATTTAATATTTACCACATTTAATAGAAAATAATAGTATTATAAACTACTTTAATATAAGTAGGTAGATAATAAAAATAATATTATATCAATTTTTTCCAACCTAAGATAATGAGCTTACATATGAAATTCATTCTTACTTCATTATCATAGTAATGAACTTATACTACCTAGAACCGACAAAAAACTCTACATTTTTTGTTGCTTGGATTTTTGATGATGCAAGATGCATCTCAGCTAATGAAAATAAAATTATCATCATGTCAATCACTCTATTTTGTCTTGTAAGTAATGTATTAGCATAGAAATAATTATCTCTCCCTAAAAAGGAGGTGATCTAGCCACACCTTCTAGTATGGCTACCTTGTTACAACTTCACTCCAATCAATAGCTATGACTTGGGCATTCCCATCCTTGAAGTTAAGGTATTAAATTTTAACATGGATAAATTTCTTAGTGTGATGGGTGGTATGTACAAGTCCCAAGAATTAATTCACCATCATATAGTGGACTGATGATTACTAGTGATTCCTACTTCATGCAAGTGAGTTATATCCTACAATCTAAATTAAGGCCAAGGTTTTAAGGTTAGTTTCCCCTTACAAGGTCATGACCCTCTATCTTGGAAATTTTAAAAAATGATTTACCTATGGAATAAGGGGAATGATGACTTGACATCATCCTCACATTCCTATATTTTAACATTGATAGTCTGTTTAGGGTTCCAAATTATTATAACAACTAAACACAAGGGTTGTGTTCATTATGGGACATAACCCAACACCTTGTGGCATGAACTAATGATAGTCATGCACTACTTATATCCACATTCTAAAATTCACTCATCTATTTTAAAATTATTTGTGACGTGTCAATCCCTATTAAGGTTCTTTGCTACCACATGCTCTACCATTTATGCAGGCCCTCATCAATTCCTTTGAGTTTCATTATTTCAAATGTACTTCCTAAGTGGGATACTTAGCATGTTATCTACATCACTAGATGGGTTGATATGTATAACACTTAGTATCCATCATTTATGGCTAGGACTAATAGCATATCTAATCTCATTTCATCCACTAACTTTCATCTCTAAGTGTCAGTAATAGCCTAGCAGAGTGATTTTGCCCATTGTTATTCTTCTTTATCTTAGTGCATTTCACCAGTCCACCATAAATTCCCTATACCCCTACCATGCTCTAGCTTGGTAGTTTTCATCACCTATCTAGGGTTGAGCCTTGGGATTTTATGAAGGACATGAAAAGCCACCTACATATACTTTATGCCCAATAATTATGGATAACACTTGCATCCTTTGATTTACCACAACTACTACTATAGAGTTAGCCAATGCTTATTCCTTAGATATCATCATTATTTCTTCTCTGAGAAAATAATTTTATGACCCATGAGTCTTCTTCCTTCACATGGTATAAATATTTTAGGATTTTACCCATTATATAAAATTCCTTAGTTCTACCTCCCATAAGAGTCTGGGTCATGTCTCAGTCTTAGTGTGGCTGATCATCTTCTCACACCAACTACTGATCAGAGCCTTAGTAAGCCATTGTCTCACCAAATATCTAATCATATGTGATCCCCTCCTTGGGTGGATTCTTGCCTTTTTCTCATTATCCTACCTCTATTAGGTGATAAATCTATAGGCTATTAACACCCATTTCCATCTATTATTTCCTTCCCAAGAACACATTCTTATGCATTACTCACTCGTTCACCACTAGAAACACCCCTTCCCATCTAACTTTCATGTTTTAAGCATGCCACCAACATTCATCCTGAGCCAAGATCAAACTCTTAGTGAAATTTATAGTTGCATTATTTATTACTTATAGCTCCCTTTTTCATGGACAAAGCTAATTCATAATTATATATCATATAAATAGAAATGATTAGATTTTATCATAATATCATCTAAAAGAGACATTTAATTTGATAATGACAACATTTATCGAATTATTTGATCATCTTATCAAATACTAAGACATTAGTCTTAATTAAATTCATATGTAATTAATTTAGTTTAGGGGAAAAAAAATCAGATTACCAAAAGACCTTACATAAAATAACTTCTTACTAGAAGTAAGCAAGGACTAGTTGGAGTTAGGACTAAAATTCATTACTAATAACATCCTACATTTTAAGAATTAAATAATCAATTCTTAATTCTATAAGATTGAATTTATACCTTTTTTATTTTCTTTTTCCTTCATATTCAGTAGAAAAAATGATACTATTTATTAAAATGGTATTATAAAATTACCCTAAATTTCTCATTTCCTTAGTGGATCCTTCCTCAATTACTTATTAAATAATGTAAAAAAAAAATACAATTGACATCAAATTCATAATATCTTTTATTTTATATTCATAAAAATATACGATCATCTTAAACTTATAATATTCAAGTTTAATTTTGATGTATATAATCAAGATCATATACTATATATAATAATATAAAAAACTATTATATTAAGATAGACATTATAACTTTATCTATCTTTGTCTTTTAGTGGGATGTTAAATCCCATTTAACATTATGGTCATCCTTACTCCCTTATGTCAATCCTCTATCCTTCTTTTATCGTGAAAGAAGAGAGAAAATATAACTCAAAACATAAGGATTCATATTACTTAGATATAATTAGATTTGAACCAATGACTTTCACCACATCAAGGTGACACTCTACCACTGAGTTATATCCCTTCCCTACCTCCATCTAGAAGGGAAACTGTAAGAACTTACCAAAGAATCGAGAAACTCAACACAACTATCCTATTATTCTCTAGGAGCTAGGTCTTGTTTTCACACTCTCTCAAAACCTTGGCTGAAAAAAATAAAAATAAATAGAATGGAATCAGTCATTAACTTCAATTAAATAAATAAAAATATTAACTAAACAAGATATAATCTATAACTAAGCTACACTTTCACCTATACCTATTAATTAAAAGTTACCTTTTCTCCATATACTTTTTAATTTATTATAAATATAATAAAGTAAATTACCTCTATGTTGATTATCGAGTTGAAACAAGTGAAACCCTCTACTCTGTCATGGTACAATATTTTTCCTATTGATTTATAAATTTTATCTGAATCCAAATAAACAAGATGATTGATACTATCAATTAGTCAAAAGACAAAACTTATCAAGGCAGTGATATCAAACCATTAACTAAGAAAAAAATAATTTTTTTCTTAGATTTCCCTTGGCTATATTAACAATTTACATGCACAGCTACTTAGAAAATATATCCTATTGATATTGTTTTAACGTAGGTAATAGAAATGATCCTAGGAAATACAGCCAAACCATGCCATGCCACCCAAAGCAAAGCACAAAAGTCAAAATATTTCATCAGATCAATTCTTAGTTAAATAATGCATAAGTACATGGAAAAGCTCATGTTAACCCATCAATTATAAATCAAATTTTTCATTTGAGGAAATCATATATCGAGATGTCAAAAAAAATATCATGTAATAAATTTAATAATATCAACTCATGCAAAAAAATTTATCCAAACCCTCTTTAATAGAGAAAGAAGAATTAATTCCAAAGGATTATTTGGCATGTTTTTTTTAGAAAAAACTAGTACTAATATATATTTATCCATGTTTGATTAGAACACAAAAACTAACTAAATTTATTTTATTTTCCCTTTGGAACATAATGAAGGAATTAATACTTGATTAAAGAAAATAATCAAATGTATCCTATCTCAAAATAATTGAATGAGAAGCCGTATGAGGTGAAATTATCATGTACAATTTTGTGCAGTGATGGTAAAGGTAACTTATATGTCAAATTCTCCACTATCAACCCAAAAAGAACCAAACTCTACCATATGTAAATTTTATAGAGTATGATTAACCTCTAATATGAAATCACTTCTTATATACCTAGTATTAACCATAATTTACAAGAAAATTCTATAGTATTAGTAAGAGGTGGATGGGTGAAAGATTTATCCAGTGTAAAATATCACATAATTTGAGGAATCTTAGATGTTGTCCCAATAAAAAATCATAAACAAGGGAATTATAGTGAATTTTATATTCTTATCTAAGATTTGTATCATTTTTTTATGGTGTTGTGTCAATTGCTAAAAACATGGAAAGTATATGGCTAACCTAATAACAAACCTTTTGTAAGGGGACTAGAACAGGCTAAAATAAATAATCTTATTTATTATTTAAGTAAATTTGGAACTACTTATATGTCTAAGGTTAAATATTTAATTTATTTCATAAGCTTTCCCTTACTTTGCATGTGTCAATGAAAAATTAAAATGCCTTGACCTTTTCAGAATAGGTTCGAGTCAAAAAGCAATGATTTGAAACACCTTTTTAATACACTATTTTTATAACCTAAGGAATTAATCATATAGATATATAAAATAAAATATTTCTAATCATGGAAAAATAAAGGAAATAGATACTCAATTGATAATGAGTAAACATAATTCTATTCATAAGGAATAGACCTCATATATACAGATAAAATCATGCAAAAAACCATATACAATGAAAGCCATATATACGGTTTGGAGGAAGATATTTCATAGATTTAGAGATATAACCTACAATATGGAGAAAAAATTCCAAAATAAATGATTATTAGTCTTTATGAGGAAAATTTTGTAAACCTTTTTTGCACTCATGTCATGGAAAAGTTCTATAGAAAAAAATTGTGAAATTTGATCTAATTTATCATAATTGATTGGTTAATATGGTTGTTAACCATATTATTAAACACAAAAAAAGTCATTGGCTTATCAAATTTTATATCAATATCTAAAAAAATTCAATAATAAATCGATAAAAATCCACTAATTATTTTATGACAAGCAATACACAAAGTAACTCCCAAATTGATAGTAAAATCGAGAAGTGTAAGTGGATCAACTTATCAAGTTCCCATGGAAATAATATATAAAAAAGGAAAAATACTTTTTCATATGTTATTAGGGTCATCTCAAAAACATCTTGGCTAAAATATGCATTTCAAATTGAGTTATAAATTAATGGATGTTGCTAGAGAGAAATGCAATTTTATACAAAAAAAGGAAGAAACTCATCAAATGGCAGAGTCCAATAAAGCTTTTGTGCATTACCATTAATCTAATGTATGGAAAGATATATGGATCTACCTATTATAATTAGTAAAATAAATTCAAATTTATCAAAATTGATCCAGATATTTATTGATAGGAAAGCAAAATAAAAAGAAGAATGAAAAATAAATTATTTATAAAAAATGATAAAATGATATTTGTGGATTAATATTAAATCTTATTATTGAATATCATTTAGATAAATTTTAAATCAAATGAATATTGATTGGGGATTAAATGAAGTTACTAAAGCATGTTCTGACATTTACAAAATGAAAACTTCATTTTTAATTATACCTTTAGATCATTTTATATGAAAGAGTTTCATTTTATTCTCTTCCATGGGAGTTCCATATTTATATAATGTATCTTGATTTTAGGCCTATTTATTCTTATAGTGATCAATTTTATTTTTTATTAGAAAGATCCAACTTGGTTCTATTCCATCTCTTTAACAATTTTAGTACTAAGCATAGTGGTCTTGTTATTTGAATGGAGATAAGAACCTATTATTAGTTTTTTTGGTAATTTATAAAAAAAAAACATTTTAGAAAAATATTTTGATTTCTCATTTTACTATGTTAAACTTTATTTATTCCTTTATCTGTGGAATACATTCAATGTACAGAAATGGTTGTCACAAAATTTATATTATTTATATTAATAGTTACTTTAGTAGGAATGCTTTTATGTAGTGATAATGATTTGGCAACTATATTCGTAGCTTTAAAATGTTTTAGTTTATGTTATTATCTATTATCGAGATATATCAAAAGAGATGTATAGTCTAATTAATCTATTATGAAATATTTAGTTATGGGTTGAACAAGTTCTTCTATTCTTTTTTATGGTCTTTCTTGGTTGTATGGTCTATCTAGTGGAGAGATTGAGCTTCAACAAATAATAAATAGTCAATGGTCTTATAAATACAAAAATTTATAACTCTTCAGGAATTTGGATTGGATTTATAGCTATAACTGTAGGAATTGGATTCAATATTTCTCAAGCTCCTTTTCAACAATGGACCCTCGACACATATAAAGGAGTGTGATTCATTTTACAAATTAATTAAGAATAAATAAATCTCTTTTAGAGTTATTTTTAGAAAAAAAAACACTATGGACATGTGGAAGAAAATCCCACTTGTACTAAGACATCTATTTTACAAAAAAATCTTTTTCATTGAATTAAGGTAAAGCAAAGTAAAAAAATCTAAATTATTTGAATAAACAATTCAATTTTTCAAGTTAGTTATTATAAGTATTTATTAAAAATGACTAGATTAATGACGTATATAATATTTTAATTCTCAATGTAGATGCTACATAGTTAGTTTTCATTCTTTAAAGACTACAAGTGTAAAAAAGGGCATCCATCAATAAAAATATTACCATAAGATGAATATCTCATCAATATTTAGAATAAATTAAATTAGATGGTTATTTATTTTATTTTGAATATTTTAGACCTAAAGTCAAAAAATCAAAAATAAAAATAAATAATTTTGATCTACCATAGGAATCCTTGAGGAAGGATTCCTCATAAAGTTAAGTATTAGTGATTCTTTCTATCTATTGAATAGATGCAGTCTTAAACATACACGAGGAAGGTAATGAAAAAAATAATAATCAAATAATTAAGTTAATCTTTTTTAACACTTAGGAACTATGTGAGAAGAAAGTCTCATGCATAGTTCTAAATGGGAGAAAGGAGGGAGGAATACCCTTTTTGACTCTAACTCTCCCACTCAAGTCATTGCTTTTATTTTTGTTATTTTAAAAGTAACTGATTCAACATTAGCCACTAAATTTTTTGATATTATTTTCTATTTTTCATTGAATGAATGGCATCTTCTTTTGGAAATATTAGTTATTCTTAGTATGATATTAGGAAATTTAATAGATATTAGTCAAAAAATCATAAAACATATGATTTCATATTCATCCATAGGTCAAATTAGATATATCCTTATTAGAATAATTAATAGAGACTCAAATAATGGATATTCAAGAATGATAACTTATATGTTGTTTTATATTTTCATGAATATAGGAACTTTTGCTTGTATTATATTATTCATTCTACGTATAGGAAAAGATAACATTTGGTATTATGCAAAATTATATATGAAAGATGTTTTATCATATTTGTCTTTAGATTTATGTCTGCTATCTCTAGGGGTAATCCTCCATTAGTAGGCTTTTTTGGAAAGATTTTTTTTTCTAGTGTGGATGGCAGGGAAGTTCCTATTTATTGGTGTCTATAGGAATTTTTATGATTGTTATTTCAATATATTATTGTATAAAAATAACTAGGTTATTAATGACTAAATAACACAAATAAATAACTCCCTACATGAAAAATTATAGATTATCTTCTTCAATCTTGAAAAATAATATTGAATTCAGTATGATTGTATGTGTAATAGAATCTGCTCTACTGGGAATAGACATGAATCCAATTATTGCAATTTATTAGGATACATTATTTTAAGATCTATTTATTCAATAAATATTTTTCTTATGAACTAAAAGAACTAGTATATTTTTACTCATATCCTTAAAATTACAAGGAATAGGTTGAAATTATGGAATGAACTTCTAATTTATAATTGAAGTTGATTTTCTAATTTAATTATAACTTCATTATATACCATTAAATAAATATTTTAATTATTTTATTAAAAAAAATTTAAATAGATTATACATCATTCAGTTCTAAGAGATAAGTTTAACATAGGATTAAACTTAACATATTAGGTATTTGGGTAACATAATACTTATGGTTTGTATTGACTAAAAAAATGTTTGATCATAATATATCATAATAATCTAAATATTAATTATCTTTCGATAGTAAAAAGTCAAAATAATTGGATGATATAATAGTATTAGACCATGACTTATATCATGCATCAATAATGTAATACTCCAATACTTTATCCTTGTTATCCATTTTCTATTCCACATATAATGATATGTGATTATAATATCAATATATATTTTATTCATAAAATAAAGTTCACTTTTGGGATGCCTTGATGGTGAAATGGTAGGCACAGGAGACTCAAAATTTTGTGCTAAACAACGTGGAGGTTTGATTCCTCTTTAAGGCATATATATTATCATGCCTATTGCCTAATTAATTTGATCTAATATGATCAAATAGATTAGGCAATAATATATAATTTGATTATCTTTTTTATACTAAAAAAAATTATTCCAAAAATGATTTTTATTATTTCATAATGTTTCTTCAAAAAATTCATACATAGAATAAATAATAATCCATCGAATAATTAAATTATTCCACCATGGTTCATTTTAGTAGCCATAATATTTTTGTTTCATAGGGATAGAAAAAATATAATAAGAACATGAAACAAAATGCATTATAAAGTTAAAATTACTTTGATAAAAAAAAGTAATAAAAAATAAACAAATTTAAGGTAAATTCCTTTTTTTATTTTGGTATAAATTAATAAATGTATCTTCTTTCCTAATCATTATTAGATTGAATGAAGGAGTTAAATTGAAAATAATATATATAAATCCATTTCAAGGTCTTGAAATATCTGAAAGTTATAATATATATTTAAAAAATAAACCAATGTTGTATCCCTCTACAAACAAATGATGTATCCCTTTCTTAAAATAAAAAGTGTAGTAAAAAAGTATACTATAAATATAATAAAATAAATATTTAGTAATCATAGTAGATTAATAAATAATGCTCAACAAGTTCAAGATAACTAGATTAATTATTCTTATTATGCTTATTCTTAAATGGTCACAATATCAATCTTGATTGATCTAGTCCTTGTTATTCTTATTCAGTCGTTCTGCTAATAAGCAAAGAATGTCATTCCAAGAAAGCCATTTTGTTTTTAATAATGTATTGAAAATTTTTAATAACATTCTATTTCTGAGGAATAAATTTGATAAATATTCATAACTTTTAGATAGAGTATTATAAATGAAACACTAATTAGATAATAAATATGTATTTTCTCTTTCTCCTTCAATAAAAAATTGTCTAATTTTATTATCTTTTATCTTTTCATAAAACCAATGGTCATAAATTAACATTAGATGGTATGGATACACACATCTTAGTCAAATACCAATTTATTGAAAGTGTTTGAAAGCTTCAATGTCCTCCTTAAGCTCAATCTTAATGTTAGGAGGCAAATCATTGTTATTATCCACAATTTTAATTCCTAAGGCTATTTTCCTCACATTTTTTTCTTACAATATATTTTATCATGTTTTTATGCCCCTTATTACTCTTGTTTAAGAGTAAGTAAGATAAAATATTTTCAAGAGTTCTTGATGAATAAAAATTTCTCATTAAAAAGTGGGGTGCTTATTTTTAAATTAAATACTCATGGGATCCCAAAGAAATTACCGAGCTAGAAAAATTATTGGTGTATCTAAAGTTTTATATTACTTTGCATACTATTCTATATCAAATTTATGTATTCCCATATTTTTAAACCTATTGTATAATGATCTTGTTTCATAAAAAGTAGCTACCTTTCTTTGTGGAGCATTAGAAGGATCATGATAAATAGGAATGGGGTCGTAAGATGACAAAAATTTCTTCCAAAACAAACTTGAAAGATGGTTTGGCCTTTATTGAAACCCTCTAAATATATGAAGATAATATAATAAAGGGTTATCTATTGTTATATATTTTATATGATCGAATCGATTACTATAAATAAAACTAAATGCTAAGTCCTAAGAGAACAAACTATGGTAGTGCATAATTATCCTGCATAGGAGTAATTCAATTCTTTAGATAGAATGATCTTATCTACTATAGAAGATAATAATTTTTGAATCATATCTCTTTTGAATTAAGGAGTAATTTTGATGTGATTTTTATCATAATTATTTTGATGTATTATTACCAACCACGGAAACTCTTCTAGAAGACTTTGTAAAAGACTGGAAACTAGAGAAAAATCATTTGTAATGAAAAGATAAATAGGATTCTAATTCTCTCTATTTGATTCTGATAGAAACCAACAATTTTGATCTACTGATCTAGTTAAGAAACCCAAAATATGATAGAATATGGTTAATTCCTTTATAGCTACTCCATCAATTGAAGGTTCTAAAAACCAATCATGCAAATAGTATGATCTTTGACGCTATAAGTCTGTTATAAGATGTAGGACATTCTTGTAATACATCAATTTATTTTTTATAATAGATTTTCCTATCATATAGGGAAGTACTTTATAGATATAACTGAATTGAAACTTAAAGTTTTTTGGAGCCCAACTTGGTCTATACATAATTTCTCCAAGTATACTATTGCTTATAGTTGAAGTGTTTCAACTAATATTAGTTATCCACATTTCATTGGAAATATTTGTGAAATCTAGTGTAGTAAAACCTCTGGTCGTTAATCCAAATTCATCATAATAGATCCAAATTTTTTTCAAATAGATCCCTTTGCTATTTATAAGAAAAAAAAATTCCTTTTCTCGATGTGGGGTAGGAAACATTTTATCATTGACAAATGTATCAAATATTTTTTTACCATAAGGAGGATTTATTAGAATTGGACCCACTTTTTTAGGAATATGAGTTGAAGCAATAAGAATAATTTTTTTTTTATATTGGTTTCTTCCTCATAATCACCAATATGATATGTATCTCTAATTTTTTCCTTCAATAATGCAGTATGGTAAAAGTGATCATTCAGTTCATGAATACTTGAAATCCATATGATGCAAGGATACATAAATTTTGAAAATTTGAGTGAAAAAATGAATTATAAAAACATGATTGCATAATAATCTAGAGATAAATTCTCCCCTCGATCATGCCAAAAAATTTAATTTTTTTTTCATAAGAATCAATTTCATTTATGTCTTGTAGCCTACATAACCAGCCTAGAGACCTAAGGAATTGTCATGATCAAGGTATGATTTCTTATCTAAAGATGTATACTCATCTTCATAGTTGAGCATAAGTCTCTCCTACTTCAAATTTTTTTAGGAGATATTCTTATTAAAGGTAGATAAGAATCTACTGCTAGAATTTTGGCCGAATATGATCATGCAATTTCTCTAGGTCCTAGTAATAAAATTTTACTTGATATGGATAGTAATGAGTAGAATGGGAAAAATCTCACCTGGTGAGAAAGAGATGTGTGAGTTGGAAGAGAGGTAATCTAATGTTGAAAAGCATGAAAGACCCACCCTTCTGCTAGAGAAAAGGAATCAAAATCATAATTCATTATAACTATTTTATTAATTTGACCTAGATGAATAGTTTAAGCTATATATTTAAAGTAAATAAGTCTAGGGTGTTTCCCTTTCTATAAATATTGAGAAAAGAAACCATTAGGGGGAGTTAACTTTGACTCAAATTGAGAGATTCATTCTTATACTAAAATTAATCTCTTCTCTTTCAAAAATAAATAATCCACTTTGTATTCATACAAAAATCTATTTAAAAGTGATTTCAATTTCTTAGATTTTTTGAAAGGAAAGGAAGACTATTTCCAAATTTTTACATATCAAATTTTTATTATTTTGGATAATCCTCTATCATTATGATCCATCTCCATATTTACAAAATTAAGGAATGTTAGCCAGCAACCATACCAAGATAAATTATAATAAAATCTAAAAAATTTAAAAATAATGCATGATTTATCATACCTTCATGAACTAGGGCTCATACTCTAAATATTTAAGAATCTCAACATTGCTATAAAACTAAATCAAACATAAGGGAACTATGTAGAAAATAGAGAAGAAAAATCCAATGAAAATACAAATAAATCTATCATACTCCTAAACATTTCATATATATTTCCATGTATCAAATTATATTGAATTATCATTTCCATAAAATACCATTTGATTAATTATTTCTTTCTAATCCAAAATATTCCAATAGGATAATGACATATTTAATTTCAGGATAAATTTCACTGTAACTTCCCATTCTAGAAGTTTCCAAAATTGATGAGAGATTGCCCATGAAATATTCAAAGTATGATTCCAATTATCATAATATTGTGAAAAATGATAGTTAATTGATCACTAATAATTATTAGCATTTATATAAAAGTAATAGAAAATAAATAGTCAATTGGAAAAAGACAATTATAGAGCCTATTTTCTATGTATTATCAATGAAGGTAAAACTATATATGTTTGAATACTAAAGAAAGATCTTACAAAAAAAAAAATTATGATAATCCATGTGTTTTGGTAAGTTTTTTCTCTATTCTTGAAGGTAGTTATTTTCTATCAACTTTTGTGGAAAAAATCAACACAGTCATGTAGGTAATAGTGAACACACACACACAATCACACTCAAAATGTTTCAAAAATTCGCAATAGAGGTGTTAAAGGAGAATAAAACATGTTAATAATGAACATGAGGATTTAATAGACCTTAAATAATCATTATATTATAATGAAATTTAATTTAATGTTTGAAAAACCAAATTATTCATTCTCATTTAGGCACAAATAGTTATAAACCTGAGTTAGGGTTTGCAAACTAAAACTTGTTTTATAAGAGTTCAAACCCACCATAAACTACAAAAATTTATTATTTGCTATAATTTATTTTTTTATAAAGTATTTTTAAGGTTGAATACTTTTAAAAACATTATGTGTATGTAAAAATAGGACTGGGAGTTAATTAGTCCCTGAGAGGCCTAATTGGGGCTTAAAAGAGGCTAGAAAGGTGGTTTCTAAGTGGATTTGAATCAAAAAATTTATTAGAGTCAAAGAAATAAATAAAGGGTACTAAAATGTACCATAAATCCTAAATACCAATCCTAAATTATCTATTTCATTAAAAATGGAGAAAAAGACTACTAAGAAGTCTTAAAAAATGTGCCAAGTAACAACAAGTTGTAAGTTTGAACTTTTGGTAGTTGTACCTTTGCATCATATTATGACTCTCTAGTCTCGCTCTTTCTCTCTCTTCTCCTATTTATATATATATATTGAAGCCATTTTGGCATTTTAAAGAATCCACAATTGGTATGGCTAATCCCTACTAGTTTGACATCTTTTTTTTCATTTTAATAAAGTTATTAAGTTGGTTTAGTCTCTAAAATTCTTGCCTAAGTATGTTAAGTAGTCCACTTGGATGACAAGTGATGATTATTTCTCCTTAATTCTATTATTCACTTTCATGTATTATGTCATTTATATTTCTTCTAACATGTATCATAAAGTGTAAGTGATTTTTAGGTGTATTTTAAGTGTGAATAAGATTAGTAGTGCCTAAGATAAAACCTTATATTCATCCACCTTTAGACATGCATGGTAATTTTCCTTCATGTAGAAACACATTTTCTAGAAGAACCTTGAGTTGAGATTACTTTTAGTAATCTACATTCATAGTGCAAGTTCAAGTATATTTATGGAGATATCCTTGGTGTATCACATCCATTATTATAGGTTACTTTCATGTTTTTCCTCACTTTTCACCCCTAATAAGTGATTATCCTAATGTAGTTGAGATCTTAAATAGATAGATCAAGGAAGTTATCCCATAATCTAGAGATCTATCTTTTTTAGTAATATACCTATATTCAGATATAGTTCCATATTATCCAAAATTTTAGAAGGATGGATTGAATTATATATGGTCCAAATTTGGTGATAACAGTTCTAGCATGCACAGTGGGACATGTGGTCTAAGAAGGTTATTCAAGGTGGATACTATTATTAACAATAAAGATGTTGTAATAGTCTACTTCCTATAGTATCTGGTGACTCCAACAATTGACTCTTGGTTGTATATTAGTGAATTATTTCATGCTTAGGTTAAACACATAATATTAAATTAAAGGCATTTCTTTTGATTTTCAAGAGCTTCCTTATTATCTAGTCAAAGAAAATAGATTTGCTAACACCCATCCTTACCCAAATAGATCCTAACTTACTCATAGACCTATAATAATGATTTTGATTGGCATAATATTTTAAAATCCTAAATATATCATGGAAAGTAGCCTACATTTTATTACTTTCAATGGATATAATTCTCTAAGACTTGCCTATTATGATGAAATTCCCATATCAGCCCTCAAAAGTTGTCCTTCATACATAGGTGAAAATATCATTAATCCTATTAAACGCATTAGAAACATTTCCAAATTTTTAAAAATACATCATATCATTGTGGAGAATATAGACACTAGGTTGTTGGCTATTTATTTTAAGGGAAAGGCTCTTGATTGGTATGGTACTTTTACTCCTAATTTTATCACTACATGGGATGAACTGGGTGATGCTTTGAGGAAAAGTTTTGAGGACAAGAGTGATAACTTGTTATTGACTAAGTATTTAAAAAACATAAGGAGAGAACATCAAGAAGCTATTCAAGACTTAAACACAAGGTTTTAGAAGACATGTGATAAGATCCTAATCTTGGTAAGACCTACTACACATCATGTTTTCCTTTATTATCTTAAGGATCTTGACAATAATATTTATATGATGGTATAATATATGGGATGGGATAAATTTCCTATTGCCTAAGAAGTGGATATTAGTGCTAAGAACTATTTGATTCAGGTTGGGAAGATTTCTCCAAGACCCCCTGTGCCTCTTTTCCGATCACTACACAAAAACATAAGCAAACTACCCTTAGTCAATCAAGCAAATCTAATGATTTAGAAATAATTAAGTCTCTTGAGAAAGAGTCTCAAGAAAATAATATAAGAACAATAATGGACACATTTATAAATCCCATATCAACACAATCAATCCTATTCAAACTATAAAGGTAATAGACCACCCTTTCAAGGTCATCTTTAAGGTCAAGGGTAGCTAGTTCAATAAAAATAATATAATGGTTATAATCCCAATGATATCTACACCTAAAAATTATTAGTTCCAACTTAAAACAAACTTGATCAGGATCATGAGGATACAAATTTATGGGATCAACATGATGATCCATCTACCTATGCTAATGAGTCCTTTAATTAAGATTTAATGGCACATTTGGGAACAATGATAGCCATGACTCAAGATGTGGTACCTAGTAGAGGATAGAATGATTGAGATAGTGCTAAATTGGAGCCTAATTTAGTCAATTGGAAGCAATAAGACTCAAGTGATGTGAATTACCAACAAAAATCAAGTAAATAATCAAGTCCTATAGCCATAAACATAAGGTCAAAGAGAAAGGAAATTGAAAAGATTAAATGGGATGGTAATGGTTCATCAGTGATATTTACAACACTACAAGGGGAAGGTATGTCTAATTCAGTCCCAAATTCATAAGTAGATAAAATAATTAAAAATGCTAAGAGTTCTTTTATACCTAAAAATTCTCAAGTTATAGGTAACACCATTTCTATTAGTAGACAATCTAAGATTAGTTCCTCTTTCACTAAAATTTTAGAGTAGATTAAGAAGGCTCATGTAAGTGTATCAATGTATAATACACTAGTAATAATTTGACAAGTAGACCTACCCCAATAAGAGATCCAAAATCAGCATGGCAACCAAGTAGCCTAGTGGGAAAGGGGTATATTTAACAAACACATTGAAGCATAATGAGGGACAACCAAAAAAAATGAGAAATTATACAAACATCCTCCATTTTATGTCTCTATCATGATTGGAGATGCTTTTGTTCATAATTTTTTGATTGATAGTGGAGAAGGTACTTTAGTCATGCCTAAGCATGTAACTGATAATTTGAATTTGAATTATCAACCTCATTTCAAGGGAGTGTTACAACTAGATGGGTCAACTACAAAAAAAATTGGCATAATCAAAGGTTTGTAACTTTTTCTTCATACTTGTCCTACTTTCACTATTTCTCAAGATGTTGTGGTTTTGGATGTGCCACCTCACTTTTCCCTTTGCTTGTCAAGATATTTTAATGCTAAGATTGGAAGATACTTGACTTAATATTAATACAATATAGAATTTAAGATAAGGTATCATGATAAAGTATCAATGAAATATGAACCTCTATCTAAATTTCATATACATCCATATGTACCTAATACATCAAACATGAATACAAATATTAGTGATGAAGAAGATCATCCTAGTGATAAAAAACCTCTAACACCTCTTGATGGAATAACTGACTTATAACTTGATAAATGGGGATTTGAGTAGTATGGATTTGATCCATATGAGCATATGTAATAAACATGTCTTGGTACATATATCCTCCATGAATAATTTGATGGGTATCTTGAGGCAAATTCTGGTGACACTCTACGATAGGCTACATGGGGTAACTATATTTTGTACATGGGTGATGATGTTAATATTATAGCTATAATAGAGCATGATAGTCATAGTGAAAATTTATTTATACTTGCCAAATAAGATAATATTCATGAGTATGAACCTCAAAAAAAGGTAGATGATATGTGGTAATAATTCAATGGCATAGTGCAGAAGTTTGAAGAGGTAAGTATGTATGCAGCTCTTCAAAAGGAATATAGACTTGATGATGAGGTCAATCATGTACGTAATGAGAATAAAGAAGATCATGGGATCTCTACCAAGAATAATACAACTCTGGTATACCATGAAATGTTTAGTAAACCATAAAAAAACCTTGATGACTCCTAACAACAAACATATCATGATTCAAATACATTTGAAGTTGGGAAGGTTTCCTTGACCCCCAATGATTAAATTGAGGAGTGATAAGTGGACATTATTAAGTTCAAGAAAGATATAAATTCAAAGAAAACTTTAAGAAATATATATGGAGTTTTCATGAGAGTTCCAAGTGATACACATACATTTAGCATAAGCTCCAAAAATGTTAATTCATTTGATTATCCTCATAAGCAATTTTTCATTGACAAACATTCAACATATGATGGTTCATTATCATAGAGTAGCAATGATTCTAAAAATATTATCTTTTAATTTGGTTGAATAAAATAATAATTTTCCTTTAACTCAAATGTTTTGAGGTCTTGTATATATTAGGGTGGGTGGGTGTTTTCCATAAGTGTTGGGAACATTATCGGGTGTGAGCTTTTTATGTGTTTTCCATAAGTTATTAAATAGCACACCTATGTGTCTTATTGTATTATTTTGTGTTTGATTATTATTGTATGGTGGTGTGAGTTTGGAGTATTTTTATAGGCATATCATTGTCAATTTTATCATATGAGTGACTCCATTTCCCAATGGAAGGACATGAAAACTGGTCCTTATTAGAGCAAGCATGCTAACCTTGGAAATTACTAAAATGTTGACCGAAATTTTACCCTAAGTCAAATCGGGTAAAATCCTACATGTTCAAAATTTCCATAAAGTATTATAGGTTTGAAAATGGTTGCCATGGTCTTAAATGAGGTCAAGTCATACCTTGAGGGTCAAACAACATTTTTTAGCCTTTGTCATATTTGTTCATTTTTCCTATTGCCCTTTTAGGCCACCCTTTCAGTAATTTTAAGGAATTGTATGGGTTTTATCAAAATTAAAAATGTTTCAAGAAGAAATATAAAATATTTCATGTTAGATAAGGATCAAGGAAGGTTTATAAACTAAAATATTGTAGGTCCAATATAAAATAGAAGAAGATCACCTTCAAAAGGTCATTTTTATATGTTTGTACAGATTGGGGTGACTCATCTATAGGTTTGAATGCATCAAAAAGGTATTTTAGAATCCCCATAGGTCATTTTTAGGCTAAATGGGTTTCAATAGATCCAAAATTGAGAAAAACCTTCTCCTCTCACCCATCTCTCCCTTGGATAGTTTAGAAAGGGTCAAGAATTTTCATTTGGTATGGATTGGAGAAGAAGAGTTAGAGAGAATGTACTTGCAAGATGTTAAGGGTCCTTATGAGCTTCCATTTAATGTTCATATTTTTAATATTAGTTTTTTGTACTTTATAAATAATCATTAATATTTTTAGTACCTCTAAACTACATATGTAACTGTAATGTCTCCATTTTTCTCAACTAGTTACACATTAGAGATTTGTCTATGTAAACCAATTAATACATGTAAAATTATAGAGCATATCTAGCCATGTCATGTTTAATTCATATTATTTTGGCATGCATGGCCATGGAGGATAGGTAGAATCACCCCCTTGTGATATAAGTGAACACCAAAGAAAGATGAGAATAGTGTTTTGGTATTTGCAGAGCTTATCCTTCTATGAGTGGATTCAAGTCAAGGTTAATACACTTTTTCTAGACCATCAAAGCATATTTGGCTAGATTATCCATTGATTTTTTGTATTAAAAATATCTAAAGGGTGATAGTTCAATATGGGGTTAAATATCAAACACCATAGCCACCTCTATTTTCTCAAAGTAAGATATGAGTATTCACACTCTGATAATATCACCCCAAGTCTCTATATGGGTCCTTTAATATTATTTTAAAACCATGTTCATTCATAAGAAGGACAAATATCTATATATCAATCATGAGGATGCATTGATCCAATGTTTATTCTTGAGAAGGTTTTAACTTGGATTAAGTTTGGCTGGTAGGTAGAGGTGTAAGATGGAGATGACCATGTAGAAATCACTCTTAGAGTGGTAATATCACACTTAAATGTGATTATTATAGGAAAATATGAATATATTAAGGTTGGACAAAGGTTTTCAAGCCCTATTAAATCTATAAATGCACACATAGTCATGTGTATGGTTGGTATGTGAGATGTCTATTTAAATGATGAAGCAACTACCTCAATCCCAAATAAGTATACATAGATATATGTAAAGGTGATTAAATAACTCATATAACAATCATACTACTTAGTTAATCTCATGTGAAGTTAGGTACATAGTTAATACTGCCATTAGGCCAACTGACCTAAGACATCCACAAGTAATGCAACTTGTAGACCTAATCCATTGATGGTAAAAGGATGAATGATAGAGTCTTAATGCACTATGGGATAATGTGTAAGATTTAAATGGAGGTTAATAAGTATTTATGAGGTCTTAAAATCATTGTGACCACTCATAGGTGGTCACATACTCATAAAACCTAGTATATGCCTATGAGGCCTAAAACTAGGCATGAACCTCAGGCTTCTAAATTTACTCTTATGATCATGTGATATTAATAATAAATGTGAGAGATTTAATATGATAATGAGGGTTGATGAGACTAATTGGTTTTTAGAGGACAACTTATATTGGCCATTTTTAGCCTCAATTTGTCTTAGGGGTGTCCATAATGCGTAGCTAGCTACTTGAGAGACAACTTATTTCACTTCCACCTATCCAGAAAAGATGAATGGGATCTTAATAAATTAGGGAGATTTTATGGAGGTCATATAATTGAAATTAGTGGCATTGGTTCAAAGGTTAGGGGCCTAACCTTTATGAACCAGTGCTAAGAACCTAAAAACCCTCCTAAACCCTCATAGGAACTTGATGAGAAAGAGATGAGGAGAAATGCTTCAAAAAGGGGTAAATTGGCCTAGAAAATGATTTGGATCTACTTGAAACTCTCTTAAGATCACCACCACTCAATTATTCCATACCATCACTAGTATGGATGGATCAAATTTTATGTTTTCTATAAAATTTAAGGTGATTTGAAGGTAAAAAAAGGAATAAATGGGTGAAAGCCATGGTGTAAGGTGTGTGGATATGTGTTATAAATACATATACCCAATTATCACCTTATTCATATATGGAGACTCCTTTGCTAAGCTAATTGTTGTAGGTAGTGTTTGATAGAATAGTAAGAAGAAAGCTAACCACCAGGTTGAATATAA
The DNA here is from genome assembly GCA_037957365.1 of Torreya grandis. Taxonomy (NCBI): domain Eukaryota; kingdom Viridiplantae; phylum Streptophyta; class Pinopsida; order Cupressales; family Taxaceae; genus Torreya; species Torreya grandis. The sequence goes on along the minus strand of JARHVA010005621.1, from coordinate 1,034,473 downwards.
GAAATATGGGTTTGATTCTTCTTGAGGTCTACATGATAGACCAAAGGACAAATAAGATATGAAGATGTGTCTCACATCTATGTAGTGAACTCTCTTAAGTATGTACAAGTTACCCTAGTGACAAGTGTAAGAGTTCAGGCCTAAAAGTCTAGTGATTTATTGCAAGGAAGTAATTAAAAAGTGGTAAAGAGAATATTATAAGTTGGAGGGGTACATCATGACATAAAATAATCATGTTTCCTCCTTGTAAAATCAATGCATATGTGTCAGTGACCTTTAAGGCAATTCTAGATAGTTAGTGGACTCCTTATCAAGAAGATTAGTTTTAAAAAGGATAATGAAATATCCCTATGCCAACTTCAGAAGGATGTTATATTTTATACATAAAATTATCCAATATAACCTCATCAAAAAATTTCTAACTCGTATTGCATTGTAATTGGTCTTAAATATTTGAAACTTGGCATTGTAACTCTCCAACATCATTATTTCTCTCTCTTCTCCTATTTCTCTATATATTGAATTCATTTTATCATTGTAAAGAATCCAAAATTCGTATAGAGAAGCCCTGATAGTTTAACATATTGTTTTACCTTTGAATAAATTTCTTAATTTGGTTTATTCTATGAAATTGTTTCCTAAGTATGTTAAGTAGTCTACTTGGATGACAAGTGATGACTATTTCTCCTTGCATCCATTTTTCTCTTTCATGTATTGTGTAACAAATATTTAATTTAACAGGTCTCATGAAGTTTAAATGATTGTTAGGTGTATTTTAAGTTTGAAGAAGAGTATTAGTCCCTAATACTAGACCTTTTATTTATCAACCTTTAGAAATGCATGGAAATCTACCTTCATATAGAAACACTTTTGCTAGAAGAGTGTAGATTTGAGATTAGTTTTGGTAATCTCCCTTCATAGTTCAAGTTTATGTATGTTTGTGGAGATATCTTTGGTGTATCACCTCCATTAGTATATTTAAATATCATGTTTATTCCCCACTTTTAACCCTAATAAGTGATTAACCTAGTCTATTTGAGACCTAAATAGATAGATCAAAGGAGATAGCTTATAATCTAGAGATCTATCTCTTGCATAAATCTTCCTATATTCAGAGATAGTTCCATGTTATCTAAAATTTTAGAAGTTATAATTGACTTCTTTAGGGTGAAAATTTGGAATTTAACAATTTCCTTTGATTAGAGTTAGATTAAGGATGATGATTTAGATATTCATTATTTATTCATTTGAGCATACCTTGATAACAAACCTATAAATAATGTTATGATTGATAATGGTGAAAGTGATACAATTTGTACCATGAAATTAATTATGGACTTGGGTTATACTCATTCTAATTTTCACCCTTATAATAGATCATATAGTGTTCGAAATAATATGGCTAAGAGTGGGGTGAATCAGTCTTCAAAAATTTTAATTCAATTCCAATTAACTATTTATGAACCATCTTAACATGCATGTATAACTCAACATTAATAAAAAAATAGAACATAAAATCATGAACCATGTGAACACAACATAAACATGGGAAACCCTCTTGCGACAAAAACCCATTGATGAAGCAAATGGACTATAGTTCTATAAGACAAACATTAAAGTTCAGTCAAGCACCCTCTCAACTTAGAGAACCAAAACCAATTTGTCAAGCACCAACTTTATAATATTTAGCTAAGCACCAACTTAGAAAGGAACACCAACCCTTAATTTACTAAGAACCCATTTGGATTTAGCAAGATCTAGCTTGTAAAGAGGCTACAAACTCTTAAATGACTCAGTGCCAACTCAACCACTTGATTATTTTATCAAATTCAAAAATTCTTATTACTTATACAATATATGATGATCTAATATTTGTAATCTTCCCTCTATTTAGCCCTCTCAAACTAATATTTAGCACTCTTCACTCAAGTATCTCTCTTCATAGATTTATTAGGTATTCTAACCTTAATCCCCTCTTGTAGAACTTATGTTAAATATACATGATATTTGTTCTAGTCTGCATAACCTCCTTATACTCACAAATGATCTATACCATTCACTTATCCTATTTTTCTCTCATTCTCCTAGCATGCTCTCAGTATCCCCTCTTCTCTTCCTCTAAGCACACTAAAATATATCTAACTACCTTACTTTTATCCAAGTCATTTGATCATATATTTATAGGTTAGTTACATATTTAAATCACTTAGTTTAGCCATAAATAGGTTAAATCATATTATAATGACATCACTTAGACAAGAATCAATCACTACAATAGGTCAATCATTCATCAATTAGCCTTTAATCCTCTTTTAGTTTTATGGAGACCTAATAAGCCTTCTTAACAACATGTATCCCTTTAATCTTATTTGAATCTTATCCAAAAACATCATATATCCATAACAGATCAAATGATACTACTATTTCTCTTAGCCAACTTCACTTTAGGTTTACAACACATTTTAGGTCCAACTAACACTTGAACCCTTCTTCAAATCACTACTTATAAAAGGCCTTCAAATATACATAAACTCTACCTTAAACAATTGAAGTATATTATTAATATTTCCAAACACTTATGGAATATATATATATATATATATATATATATATATATATATATATATATATATATATATATACATATATATATATATATATATATACATATATATATATATACATATATATACATATATATATATATATATATATATATATATATATGTATATATATATATATAATCCTCATGACCTCAAGGTCATCACTAACTTCATTTGATGCTTTAACTCAGGGAAAATAGGATTAAACACTTCTCTATAATATGTTCACTCAAAACTATCAACTAACTCCAAAACACAATCAAAGAAACATGAACATATGATACATGATTTATTATATTTAGGAGATTTTAATTCATGAACAAAATCTTAAAACATCCTCAGAGAAACCTCAATCAATTATATCATGAGATCTAATGAGAACTATTTGTCTTGTAGACCAATCTTTAGACCTTTTCTCTCTCAAACTCTACTCAATCATATAAGTTATTTTTGGATCAAATGTTTCAACCTCTTACACTAAATTCCAATCTTATTCAAAGTACAAATAGATCATTCAAGATAAAAACAACATCATCATGTATTTCAATGCATTACTCTTTCATGAAAACACATCATGAAACATCTTACTATGATTTCTTCACTATTTGTACCGTAGGGTCTGATCAATGACTAGCCAACTTTGATCACTGACTTATCGTAACTAATTTATGAAACCTATCTATAAACCTTCATGAATATCAATTCTACATCTCATATTTTGATCTTCATCTACTTAGTAATTTTGACTCAATCAACACTATCTACTACAACAAATCTTCAAAGATAAGCACTTGTATATATGGTCTTCTCACTCACTTGAGAAACAATCCACACTTGGAGATGCCTAGGAGGGTTTAATTCAACCTTCAATCACTTGTATTGATCATATCAAATTTTTATGATCTCTTTAGAACAATGTCTTCAACATTAGGTCCTTATGTGGGTTTTATAAGGGTTTAGACTAACTTATAATATTAATGATTGTTCGTAAAACATAACTCTTATTTATAGAAACTAACACTTATAGTTTTGAGATAGAACCCTTAATTATCTACCATTAATAGCATACATTCCCATGCAGTTACTGCATGTGGACATGAGCATTGAAAAAACCTTCTCAGGTAGACATCTCTTCATTTTGTGCTCTCATGAAACCTTGAAATATTTTTCAAGCCTTTTCTTTTCAAACCTTGATCTAAAAATTTATGCACATATTTAATAAAATTGGACTCACCTCTATTAATGTTAATTTTCTCATTCAGTTCATAGAGACTGATCCTATTACCTCATTTGGTCACCATCTCTCTTCTTACTTTCTAAGCCTTGACTTGCAAGTCTCATTAAGCCTTATATATGATCTTCAAACCATTATATAGACTCCACTTTTATAAATTACCTAGGTTCCAATGCCTCTTATGTATCCTCAAATAACATCATACACTCAAAATAACATCATACACTCAACTTCTTCATAGCTTCAATAGAACTTCTCTAAAGACACTATAATATTTTTAGAGCTCAACTATAGCATATTCATAACTACATACACAGATCTTCATAGCTGACCTTATAATCACCTAAAATGTTTTAAATACCTTATATACAACCTCAAAAAAATTCTCTCATGAAAAAATACTATTAGGTATTTTTTAGAGAAATATCTTTGGAGCACTCTCATCTTCATAGCATAGCCAGGCCATCTTCAAAGCTATATACATAGAACTTTAGAGCATACTTATTCTTCTTCTTTAGAGATCACTCAATTCAAATTTCCACCTATGAATACTATATCATAAGGTATATACAAATCATAATATTCTTTAAACATTATATACTTAATTCAATGATTACTTGACCAAGTATTTGCATAAGAACCTTTGACATCAACTACATTAGATTGACATCAATTAAATAACCATGCATCTTCATTAGAATTTTTTACATCAATGACAAAATTAAATATAAAATCTCAACATTCAAAGACAATGCTCAATAGTCACTCCCTTAATAATTGATAATGTTCAACTATCTCTCCCTTTGTCATTGATGGCAAACATACTCATAAAACATTGTCAAATACTTCTTGATGGAAATCAACTTTAGACATGGTCTTTGCCTATTCTTTCTTCCTTTATAATCTTGTTCCCTTTCTCATCCTTTTTTTATATTTTATAACTTTCTCCCTTTTTTGATCTTTCTTCACCTTTGATAGTAATGACAAAGGATTTCAAGAACTATTATTTCTTTTAGAATGTACTTAGATTATAAGAACCAATTCAACATAGAGCAGACTCATTCAAATTACTTGAATAGATCCAAGCACCCATCATGCTTATATTAGAATTATATATTAAAGATCATCTACAATTATTAAAAACATACTTTTATCCTCCTTTGAGTTGATACTATATTTCAAAGACACACAGTCTTTAGAAACTTCTCTATCAGGTCATTATTCTAGTTGATTCATCTATTACTTAACAAACAAAATATTAGACACAATCTCTCCTTAACTCTATGCATATAAAAATAAATCACTTTCTTGACCAAAAACAAATATCTACCAAGTTCCCCCTTAAAACAAGCATATCTTCTTTCAACAAACTAAGAACTCAAGATCACACACCTTTCTTTGACATGGCTAAAGAAGATACAAAAATATTTTACCATACTTGATACCAAATGATCTTAACTAATACCATTTATAAAAATAGGGACTCCCTCTTTGTCTTCATAGATCAAACTCACCTAAACAAATAAATCTTAGAAGCTTACCTCTTATACCAATTATTGAATGTTTTACATTCTATCTTTGGAGCATGTTTGACTACAATCTTACACTTATGCTGATAGAATAATGCCTCCATGAATCTTAGTGGATCCACTCCTTTTCATAGGGAACTAAAAAAACATGAAACCAAGAGATTCTAAAATCTCCATGTCCTTAAAAATTTTAATATGATTCAACAACCTTCTACACCTAACTGGATCTTTAGGCTTGATCTCATCATCAACCTTGTTATCCTTCTTATTTTCTTTGACTAACTTGTCAACACATGTAGACAATAAGTGTTCTTGAAAATCATTTTATTTTGACTTTTGATCTACAATAACAAACATACCACCTTGGTTTATGAGCTTATTAGAGCTTACCTTGACACCAATCTTCTTCTTGGTTACCTCTACAATCTTGTTGTTGTAATTAACCATATGAAAATCAAGGCTTATATTATCTCCTATCATGTGGCTTGATCATGCATTGTCTTTAATCTAATATTTCAAACAATATTCTTATTTAGTCTTTTACTCCACCTTTACCTTATCTATATGGTTTGTCTTCTTGCTCCATTTATGAATGGCATGACTATGAACCTTCTTATCTTGGCTAGTCTTCTTCATCACTTTGTTAGGATAGAATCTTGAAATATGTCCTAAATCATGACATTAGTAATAAACCACTCTATACATACCATTTGACTGATGATGACTATGATCTCCCTATGACGAATTGCTTCTCCTTTCATATTTTCATGAGTATTCATTCCTAGTTACTCTTTTGCATTCTCTAGCTCTATGACCAAACTGACTACATGTAAATAGTAACCATTGAAGTAGTTATCATACATTGTAGCATTGGGATATCTGATAGGTATTTTGACCTTTTTGTCTTCAATAGTCTTTTTCTTAACTTGAGGTGCCATCTTTTGGTCTCTATTGAATCCAAGACCTATCTTGTCACTTGCAAACTTATGATTACTTAGGATATCATATAGAGCCTCAGTCATTTTGTCAAACTTCATAAAGTTCTTCACCTTGCTAGACACTTGATTCAACTCAACTCTTATATACTCTATCTCAATTTCATATATACTACAATCTTCCTCTCTAACCATTAGGATTCCTATCATAATCTCATTCTGGGTTTCAACTTGTTAGATGATCTCTACATATTCCTTAGATGTTTTGCACATCCTTTTATCAAACAATCCAATCTAATTCTCATAATATTGAACTATTGACTTCAATTTCTTATTATTCTTTTTCAAAATCTTTAGCTCCTCTAGGGCATTCATGAGTTCTACTTCAATGTCAACTTTAGCTTCTTCACTATCATAGTATTCTTCTTTATCTAATTTTATATCAATCATGAGTCTTTTCTCATGTGAAAAACCCTCATTATGTGATTCTATACTTATGAACAAGGTTTAATTATTATCATTCTTAGATTTATTTCTATCATCTTCGTTGTCAGATATGTCTAAATCATGCACATCAGATGAAATATCTTTTTTGGTGTAGAAACTTTTCATATTATTGAAATATCCTTTCCTTCATTCTTATTTAATTCTCTCTTATTCTTGTTATACTTATAAACCTTTATGTTATCTTCATGAGGTTCTTCATTTTCTTCATTATGCTCAAATCTATCCTTGTGAGGATATTCAGTTGCAAAGATTTTTCCATAGTTGAAACATTTGACGGGTAACTTACCCTTGTATTTGCTTGAGCTAAATCTCATCTTCCTAACAAAAATAGTTATGAGTTCATCACCATCGACTTCTCAACATACCTCATCTTTGAATTTCTTGGCATTTGAATTATTTTCAACCTTGAAAGTTGCTTCCTTCTTGACAGGTCTTCCTTCATCTATTATCATCTCATAGTCAATCAATATGCCATGAATCATATCCATATCTACCTTTTCCAAATCTTACATTTATTATACTACAAATACCTTAGAGTCAAATTTAGAAGTTAGAGATCTCAATAAATTTTGGATAATATTACACTCTCACTTCTTCTCCCAATCCTTTATCAATGTTGATAACTTCATCAACTCTTAACATATATGATGCAATGGATTCATATTAAATAATATTCAAGCTTTCAAACTATCTTTTATGGGTCTAAAACTTGGCCATCTTCATCTTGGTATCTCCTTTATAGATGGTTTTTAATTTATCCCATATATAATTGGATAAAACATAATGCATTACCTTTACTAGCTCTAACTATGATATGCCACACAAAATGGCATTCATTTCCTTGGAGTTATTTTCACTAGCCTTCTTGACTACTGCATATTTAAGTGGAATTTAAGGTGCAATATAGCCATACATAACTGACTACCAAATATCGTGTCCTTGTGACATCATATATATCTTCATTATAACATTATATAAGGCATAGTTAGATTAATTAAATAATGGAGCTTTACTTGTAGAGAAACCTCCTTGATTTTTTTGACTAGTCATATTTTCTTCTTAGGATCTTCTTTAGGATATCAAAACTATTCCAAAGGACCTACTTTGATACCAATTATTGGAAATAATATGATTGAGAGGGGGTGAATCATTATTTAAAAATTTTCATTGAATTATACTTAACTATTTATGAACCATATTAACATGCATGTATATCTCAACATTCATAAACACCAAAACATAAGATCATGAAACATGTCAACATAACATATACATGGGAAACCCTCTTGGGACAGGAACCCATTGATGAAGTAAATGGACTATAGTCCTATAATACAACCATCAACATTCAGTTAAGAACCTAATCAACTTGGAGAACCAACTTGATAGTCTTTATCTAAGTAATAACTCAATAAGGAACACTAACCCCTAATTTACCAAGCACCCACTTGGATTTAGCAAGCTCTAACTTGCAGGGAGGCTACAACCCTCTAGATGACTTGACACTAACTTGGACACCTAATTGTTTGATCACCTTTATAAATCCTTATTTTTTATAAAATATATTATGATCTACTATTTTTAATCTTCACTCTCTTCATCCCTCTCAAATTGATCTTCAACACTGTTCAATTAAGTATCTCTCTTCATAACATGATTATGTCTTCTCACCTTAATCCCCTCTTGTAATACTTCTATTGGATATACACAATAATTTACTAGTTTATATGAACTAATTATACTAAAAAATGATCTATGTCATTTTATTATCATTTTATTCTCTCACTCTCTTAGCACACTCTCAATATCCCCTCATTTTTTCCTCTAAGCACACTAAAATAGATCTAACTTCCTTGCTTTTATACAAGTCATTTGATCATATATTTTTATGTCATATACATATTTAAATAAATTAATTTGGCCATAAATAGATTAAATAATATTATAATAATATTCCTTATATAATAATAAATCATTACAATAGGTCGACCATTCATCAATTAGCCCTTACTCCTCTTTTAGGCTTATAGAGACTTAATAGGCCTTCTTAACAACATGTTACCCTTTGATCTTATTTTAAGCTTAACCAAACACCTCACATAGATGAAACACATCACATGTCACTCTAGTATCCATTATACAAATTTAATTTAGGTCCAAAACACCTTTTAGGTCCAACTACCACTCGAACCCTTCCTCAAATCACTACATATAAAAGGCCTTCAAATATACATAAACTCTACCTTAAATAACTAAAGTATATACTTAATTTTTCCAAACACTTATGGTAATATATATATATATATATATATATATATATATATATATATATATATATATATATATATATATATAATATTCATGACCTTGCAGTCATCACCAACTTAATCTAATGCTTCAACTCAAGGAAAATAGGGCTAAACACTTGTTTGTAAGATGTTTACTTAGAACTGTCAACTGACTCCAAAACATAGTCAAAGAAACATGAAAATATAATATATGATTGATTATCTTTAGGTGATTTTAATTCATGAATATTATATTATAAAATACTTATAACAACATCAATCAATTAGATCATGATACCTAATGAGAACTATTGGTCTTATAGACCAATCTTCTAACCTTCTCTCTCTCTCAGACTCTACTTAGCCAAATAAGTAATTTTGTATTCAATGTTTCAAAATCTTAAACCAAATTCAAAGCTTATTAAAATCATGGATAGATAATTAAGGATAATAATTATCATCTTCATGCATTTTAATACATCACTCTTTCATGAAAACACATCATGAAACATCTTACTACTACTATTTGATTTCTTCCTTATCTATACCACAGGGTTTGATGAGTGACTGGCTAACTTTGATCACTTAGTTATAATAAAAAATATCTATAACCTATCTATAAACCTTCATGAACATAAAATATAAGTCTCATAATTTTATCTTCATATAAGTAGCAACTTTGACTTGATCAATGCTATCTACTATAGCAAATATTCAAAAGATAAGCACTTGTCTGTATGGTTTTCTCACTCACCTGAGAACCAATCACACTTAGAGATGCCTTATATAGTTTAATTCAGCATAAAATTAATTTTATTGATCATAAAAAACTATTTTGATATATTTATAATAATATCTTCAACATTGGGTCCTTATTAGGGTTTTATGAGGGTTTAGACTAACTTCTAATCTTAAAAATCATTCATAAAACTTAGTTATTCTTTCTAGAAATTAATGTTTGTCATTTTTAACTAGAACCCTTCCTTATCTATCATGAATATCATAGGTTATCATGAATATTATATGTGTTCTCATGAGCACTAAAAAAACCTTCTCAAGTAGACAAATCTTTATTTTATGTATTCATGAAACTTTGAAATACTTTTCAAGCCTTTTCTTTGCAAATCTTGATCTAAAACTTTATGTACATATTTAAGACAACTTGACTACGTCTATAAATTTCCATATTATTAATTAGTTCAAGAAGACTTATATTATTACCTCATTTGATTTCCATCTCTCTTCTTGATTTCTAAGCCGTGACATACAAGTCTTAATAAGCCTTGAATGTGATCTTCTAGTTATTCTATATACTCCAATTTTAGAACTCACCTATGATGCAATGCCTCTTGTGTATTCTCAAACAAAATCATACACTCACTCTTATTTATAAATTCAATAGAACTTGTTCAGAGCTCCTATTAGATTTATGGAGCTCAATTGTAGCATCTTCAAAACTACATACACAGATCTTTAGATATAACCTTATACTCATATACAAGGTATTAAATACCTTATATACAACCTCAACACTCTCACTCATGCTCAAATATTGTTAGGTGTTATTTGGAGCATTCTCTTCAGAGAATTCTCATATTCATAGCACAGTCAGAACATCTTCATATCTATTTACACAGAACTTTAAAGCATATAACTTATTCTTTGGAACTAAATTAAACTTGCTACCTAAAAATATTATCTCACAAGGTATATACAAGTCATAACCTGCTTTACACATGATTTACTTACTTCAAGGCTTACTTGACCAATTATTTTCATGAACCATTGACATTAAATACATTAGATTGGCATCAATGAAAGAATCATGCATAGTCATTAGAATTTTTGACATCAATGATAACATTAAATATCAAAGATAAAAACTCAAATACCATGCTCAATAATCTCTCCATTAATCAATGATAATATTTAACATATATATCATTCAATTAGACCTTATAATAGGTTATTGATGAGATTTAATTACCTTTATAAGTGGGTCCCACACATGTGGGTAATACCTTTTCAATTATACCTTCCATGATTCTTTTTGATAAGTTATCAAGATAACCTTGGATATAGACCCTTTTAGTGGTACAATATATAGTGCATGGGTGTATTAAATACATTCATGTCAATCGGGTAATTATAGTTTTCAAAGTTCCATATGAGTATCCTTTTGAATAAGAGAAACTAATTTCCAAACAATTAATTATCAAGCATATTAAGGATAATACAATGTAAAATGGTAAGAAAAATGCAATTCCATTTACTAGGCAACTAGGACTTGAGAGACCATTACATAAGAAATCCATAGTGGGTTCTATCAAATCCTTATTTACTACACAGCACATTCAGATATCTAGAGCACTTACATATGTTCCTATTAATTTTATTCAAAATAAATTAGAGAACACTAAATGATGGGTTCCATGAACCCCTAATCCTACTACTCCTATTATTTATTCATGACCATAGAGTTGCATTATACATACATAGAGCATCATAGATACTACAGTGACATATATTTCACCTATATGTGCTCCTCAATAGTGTCACTAGTTTATTATACTAGATTCATAGTGGGGAGATATCTATGAGCATCCTTTAGATGTGATAATAGAGTAATCTCCATATATTCCTAAAATACCAAATAAATAAAAAATGCTCTAAAATCCAAAAATATTTTCATCATCTACATATTCTATTGGCTCATTGGAATCGATGTGTTAGTTCCATCTTTAGGAATACCATATCAATTATTTTTACATACACACATGTTTCATGCTTTTATTTGATTGTGGTAGAGGCATACACAAATACATGATTTATGCAATTTTAGATGTTTGGATTTCCCTTTACTCATGTCACCAGGATGTTGGGGGCATCCACCTTATTTGATCATGATACTCCTAGTCTATATAATTCTATGGTCACTTTGCATTATCATATTTGAGTTAATATGTACTTACACATGCCTTTATGATGCTTATATCTTTCATAGTATACTTTATTTTCTATGTACTTAACATTTTTTTCTAACATATTTAATACATGGGATACTATGATATGTTTATGATTTTTTCCTCTATCAACTTCCTTGAGTGTCTCACCTTGTTATTGTCTTGTTTGTTGATAATTTGAATATGCTCCATTTTTATGTCCCCCTTGCCTTTGTTTACTTATTTGACATTTGGATATGTCATTGCTTGTTGTAATTTTAAATTTGAATATGTCATTATTGATTTTATGGACATTTGACTAAGTCATGTCCATTTGATTGTGTGGTATTTGAACATTCCCCTTGTTTATGGTCTCCTTGGATCATTCATTATTTATTTACTTTTGAGTTATGTTGTGTGTGTGTTTGATTGATTCTTGATTTTTTATGTCCCCCTTTCCTTTGTTTACTTATTTGACATTTGAAAATGTCATTGCTTGTTGTATTTTTAAATTTGAATATGTCATTATTTATTTTATGGACATTTGACTAAGTCATGTCCATTTGATTGTGTGGTATTTGAAAATTCCCCTTGTTTAATGTCATTATATAGATGTTTCCAAGATATTTATCATGCATTTTAAGTATTTATGTGATCACATTATATATGCTTCAATGATACATTTTCTAAGACATGTTCTCCTATATGTTACATGTTTCATTCATAGTTATATGGTTATCTTATCCTTTGATATGAGGTAACTATCAATTTTTATTCTTCCCTCACCTCAAAGTGGGGGAGGCACATTAGTGGGGCATGTCATATAGGTACACATTCCACACATTTTTAGTTTTATATTCAATGGGGGAAATTCATAGAGACATGGATTCCAAAAATTCATAATTTTAGATATATAGTGGGGGCATATTTTGGAAAAATGTTCTACACATTCATTTAATATTCAACATACCCAGATTATAATGGGGGTATGTTTTGGAAACATGTTCTCCACATTGGTACTTATATCAGTTTTTATATTTCTCCATATAAGTGGGAGCTTATTATTTTAACATGTCACTTGTAGTTGTTTAAGTTTTCAAATTGGCCAAAACACATAGTTATATGATTCATATACACATTTATTGTAGAATTCTATACATTGTTACCATTTTTACACATAGTTTTAGCATGAGACAAACCTAAGGTGCATATGTTATGTAACATGCACCTAATATTGAAAAATAAAAATCAATTTAATATTAACAACACTTTTAAGGACTTTCACCACCCACCAGGTTGGAATTTTATAGACTATATAGGGCTAATCTACTCCAATAGTTGGTTCAATTTTTGGTATGGTTGAGGTGATTAAATCACTCAATATTTATAAGTTTTTAGGTTGGAATTAACTTTATTATCTAGACTCACTAGTTTTATATTATGAGTTGACATGGTTTACTCACACTCATTAGGTTATATGTATGATTGGGTTGCATGGTTGAGCTAGTCTCAACTGCTAGGTGGCAATTCATATTTTCTCCAAGGTTTGGGACACGTGTCCTCCTATATATATATATATATATATATTTTTATCTATATATACTTATATATATTTACTTTATATAAATATATATTTATCTTAATCTCAATTTTAGTGATTCATAATGATACATATTTTGAATGAAATTTCTAAAAGGCAAGACAACTACATCGATACACCAGTGGAATCCTAAACCTTTCTTTCTTTTAGTTTGAACATTTTCAATACTTTTAATTTCAAATTATATACACTGACTATACACTGTAACATGCTTTTAGTTGTATTTTAGTTACCAATAAAACACTCAAGTTGGACTCAAGAAAAGGTAAGGTGTGTCATACACACCCATGTTTGCATTCCTTTCTTTTAAAATAATAATTTCATTACTAGATTAAATGGGGGGTAATGTAGATGATATTTAATAATTATATATCACCTAAATATTATTCACTTTGAAAACTTAGATATTGGATATTCTTCTTATTTCTCTACCTTTACCACTTCTAAAAGTCTTGTATCTACTCTCTTATGTCCCTTGGCCTATATCTGAGTTTGACTAGTCTTATGTTGATTACCCAAGCCTTCTATCTTTCCTAGAATGTTTAAAAGTTATTTATCTTACACCTTTTCAAGTTGTGAGCCTGTACCTATTTTCTTGCTCCCATGACACTTGCATCCTAGATAGACACCTATGTCAACATAAGTTTCCTTCTCTAACATAACTATCCAATACCCTAAAGTCATCTTATTTCAAAATGAAACATATCATAATATTCAACCTAAGTTCTATTATACAAGATATTATCTAAAGTGTTTTGTATAAATATAATATCAACCCTCATTCCTTCCTCACCTAAAAACTTCCTACGTACTCACTAGAAAACTTACCAAAAGTATTTGATCAAACATTTAATTGAGAAAAGCTTCCTTATTTTCTCTTATTTCTATATCAATCATAGGAAAAACACATATATTGCTATGATGTAATGAAGATGTAGCCTAAGAGATACATTCAAAAAGTCATAATCTAAGTCATTATTATACTTGTTTATCACACATTAGATGATTCACACACAATCCAACATGTTAAAGGTGAACTACATAAGTCTAATATCCTCTTCATATTATTGGCTATGTAGGCAATATTCAATGATAGAAAGGTCTTTGGGGTAGCTCTACACCATGCCCACTAATACATTTTTCCCCATAATCACTATGAACATGAAAAACTAGGGTTTTTTTATTTGACAAAGAGTGAAAATATATGACCTATATATAAATTCACCAAAGGAAAAGGTTATAAAAAACCAAAATCATCTAGGTGTTCCATCTTGTTTTTAATAGGTTATCTATACATGACGCCTACATCTAAACTAGACACTAATGTTGACGTAATTATCCTAGGTTGACGTAAGCATTTACAACTATAGAGGAAAAAAATCCATAATTTGGTGACTATTCCAAAATACTCTTTCAAGATATTTCCTACTTATTCTAGATCTAGATCTATATTGGAATTAGAACTAGTTAAGTATGTTGTTTTAATGATCATTGCCATATCTAACATATCTATACTTTGCATTTTTAGCATATATGAATATAATAAATTTAGTATATGTTTTATCTAAGTTTTATAATTAATTAGAATGGTATAGATCTATTGATCACCCTTATTCTTATTCATTTCTATATCATTAACCTTATTTATCCCAATAGAATTCACATCCAAATTTATTGTTAAACACCATTGTCTATTTATTCTCACTAAAAATTCTCTTCTCATCAAAAATTTATCCAATTCTCTCCAAATATAATCACATCATTATTAAATAATTATTTCATCATTTTTCAATTCTTTTTCATCATTCTACTATCTAAATTCATTAAAAATTCATTGTACCTATACATGTGTTGGCATCAATCTATCACCTTTTTATCATTGATTAACTTGGTCATATCATACTTAGTACATGAAATAGGTTAAATCCTTGATATATTCTTAAAAATCAATCAATTTAATCAATACATGAATCCACCCCACTTGGGTTAATTCAATTAGTTAGTCACAAGTCTAAGTTTTTAGTTTTCACCCTATTTGGCAAAAGTCAAAGTATGTAGCTCACTATTAGGATAGATCGTTCCCTAGTCCTCTTTACTTGGGGAAAGTTAAGCTCATTAATTTTCCCCTATTTTGAGAAAGTAAAAGTGTGCATCTTATTTATGGATACATCCTTCCAAAAATACACCTTGTTTTGGGAAATAAATTCTCTATCATTAGAAATTCAAGTGTTATCTCAAGTGGGATAATCTCATCCATAAGTTAATTTCATCCTTCATAATCACAATTTTTAGAGATACCACTTACATCCTTCATCCTTGCATGCCCTCTCAAGGGGGAATTATATATACAAGTGAAACTAGACATTTATATAACTTATCCTATTCAAAAAACTTCAATCTCAAGGAAGGTAATCAACTAACAAGTATGCTTGGGAATATGTTTAAATTAAGGTCATGACCAATAATGGATCCACTAAACCTACACTAAGGGATAATATATCACACTATGACAAGTGATAGGTTTCCAAGGCCTTTAGTCAAATTTCATTTGTGATAACCCTAACTAGTTTTTATGATTATAAATAATAT
The DNA here is from genome assembly GCA_037957365.1 of Torreya grandis. NCBI lineage: Eukaryota > Viridiplantae > Streptophyta > Pinopsida > Cupressales > Taxaceae > Torreya > Torreya grandis. The sequence continues at coordinate 1,018,245 of JARHVA010005621.1, read as the reverse complement.
TAAGCAAGCTAATCTAGTAGGTGCATATGTAAGCTAATATAATGCTCATAAAGCTTGGGGTACAAATGGGGAAGATAATAAACATGAAAAGATAAATCTATGTATAACATATAAATGATCTAAGAAATGAGAGATATAATTAAATATATATTAATTCTAAAACATCTATTTATCGAAATATAAAGGGATAAGAATATACTTACTTTGTTGAAGTGAACCCATTTTGCCTCAATCTCTCCCTTGGCCAATTGTGATTTGTAAGAGGTTGTTGTCAAAATATAAGGATCACAAGGACAAATTATATCTAGACTACATGACTTATCATATGCAACCAAGACTTTCAAAAGATAAGTGATACTTACTCAAAGGTAAAAACCTAAGTACTAAAACCTCATATCAATTATATAAACAAATTTTTGAGTAGTAATGATGTACAATTGATTGATCCTCTATTATAAATGAAATAAAAGGGGGTATATGTAGCCATGGATTAACCCTAAACCCTTATAGAACTTTAACTAATGTAGTCATCCTAATAAACATTGTTAGGTGAAAAATAGAGTTCTTATGTCTTGAACTGTATCCTCTTAAGCTGACATAGTTTTGTAACATGTGATACACCCAAAATGGGGTTACCATAGTTGATGTAGTATAAAACATTGTAAAAATATGTTTTTAATTAGTTGGGGGATATTTTGGGTGGTGATATGCTTAGAGAAATGTATAAGTGGGTTTTAATGCTTAGGGAAATATATAGGAGTCTTGTATTGGTCTTAAGTGGTGGTATAGGGGCCATAATCCTATGATGCACCAAAGGTCATCCAACCCTTTTACTAGGTGTACCTTTTAAGGCATGCACTTAAAGAGATTGAGATTCAATGGGTTACTACAAGAGAGAAAGCATAAAAAATTGATAAAATTTAAAAAATATTATGTGTATATATATGTCCCCTTTAGAAGTTCATCACATGTCACATATTTATAACATGAGATGGTTCTTCAGTAAAAGAACATAACAACCCAAAATGTTGAGCTAATAAAAATTATAGTATAAATCATAAGATTAAATGAAAGGAAAGAATTAAAAATTCATACCTTTAATTACCTTGCTACTATAGAAGAGAAGCCATGTGCGAGAATTGAAGAGGCATCCAATGTAGGGGATATTAGGCATACTTGTAAAATAAGAGAAATTTTGATTTTTTGGCAAAAATATGTGTTGTATGTAGAAAAAATCTCTACAATATCAGGGTTTTAGAATATCTTTCAATCCAAAAAAAGAGTGAGTAAATAATATTAATGAATGAAAATCATAATTTGCTATAAAATATTTGATAGTTAAGTAATTTTACAATGAAAATATAAATAGGATTTAAAAAATATTCATTTGTAATTTTGATAGAAAGAAAAACATAGATTTGAGAGACCTAGAAGATTAAAGATAGAGACTATGGCCTAGATACAAAGAGTGCAAGTTGTGGGAGGCATAACGATAACATCTAGTGCTATTTAGGTAAGTGATTCTTTAATTTTTGAATTTTTTGTGTTTTTTTATTGGAAAATATAACAAATTTGAAAAATTAGATGGTGGGGTAAATTTGTATAATAGAATTTTCCCCAAGAATTTTTAGGGTAGAGTAGACAACAACATGGTCAATGGGTAGGTCCTAGACTTAGTCATAAATACCTAAGGCACTAATGATAAATAGATAAAAAGACATTGAAGTAATAAGAATGTAGTCAAATATGAATATTTAGTTTAAAATAAGAAGGGGAAAAGGGTGGTTTAATACATAGAAAATGACTGATGTAGTTTGATCATAAGTGTCTGACTATGTATAATAAGGTTGATATAGTTTAGAAATTGTAAGTGGCCAATTATCTACATATTGGTCGATGTAGTAGTGTATGAAAATGGCCAACATAAATTGTAAGAATGGGTGACTTTCTATGAATTCATTAACATAGTACAATGATATGGCCAATTTTGTAATAATGGGTTGACTTAGTTGTATAACCTAGTTGACTATGTATTAATGGGCTAATTTATCTTTAATTGTGAAATAGTGGATGGCATAGTTTTTTGATTAACCGACTGAGTATAATTTTTCTTATTTTAAACCAACATAGTGAAGTATGTTGATGACATAGTATAAAGTGGTAGAAAAATTATAAAAATAGGGTGATGAATTATTTAATGTTTGAAATATATTTATTTTTAATCAATTATAAAGTGTATTTTATTGATTATCTTAGAGAGAGGATGATTATCTTAGAGAGAGGACTGATAAATTGTTTGTTGTTTGGAATTTCATAGAGATGATAGAGACTTTGGATATTGATAGACTTAGCATGGTTACCTAATTTATTTCATAAATTGGTAATAGATGATCATGTTAGTTGGAATCATTAGATTTTAGTGACATCATGTAAATGCATAGGATCTCCCTTAGTATTTATTTAGTCATAATGTTGTTAAGAACAAAGGAGTAGCTAACCAGAAAAAATGATGGGAGGTGGATGGGGACATGATAGAGGTGGGAATAATTTAAGACGATGTCCATGTTTTGCTTGGACTTCCCATTATTGGGACACCTTTTATCTATGATGCCCCTAAGGTGGAGTCAGAGAGGTAAGCCTTAGACCTATGTGGAATCAGACTTTAGAGGTTTTTTAGGGATTATAGGTGTGATTAATTTATATATATATATATATATATATATATATATATATATATATATATATATACCATTATATATTCATAAGGTAGTTAAGAATTATAACATCATGTGTGTTTTGTCACAAGTCAGATGGGAGGGTGTTGTTATATGTGGTCACCTTATACCAGTCAATTTTAGAAAAGGATACCTTAGATGATCTAGGGCCAATGATTTGGGTGTATCTAGTCTATGACATGTATGGTATTCTATATCATGGGAAGAAGACTATGTGTCATGTTGTTTTATTATGTATTTGGATTTATGAGATATTTCCCTTATATCAACTAGTTATATTGCCACTTGTTATCAATGATAGTGTCCTTCATGTTCTTAGATGGTGATATGACCATGTTATACATATACAAAATACTTAAAAATTATATATAGTTAACCATGGTGACATTGTTTGACACCCCTATACACATATTGCTAGTAGTTGGCTGAATTGGCCTATAGTTTCTCTTGGATTAGTTTATGTTCATATTACTGGTCATTATACATGTTGGGTGGAGCCATAAAATGTTGCTATCTTAACTAGATAGTTTGGATTACCACATCCAATGAATATTGGAAGCACAATCACTAAGAGGGGGGTGAATTAGTTTTTAAACTTTCAATCAAATCCACTTATCATTCATTAACCATTCAAACCAATATAGTGATTAAATAATGAATTTAGAACCATTCATATGAGTATGAAGTAAAACATAATACATGAACACATGACCTATGTGGGAAAACCTCATGGGAAATAAAACCCACTAAAACATAGTTTGGATAACTTGTCCTTTAAGCCCATGAATCAATTTTAGTTGAACACCAACCCAACAAGGAACACCAACCCCTAAATTTATCAAGCCCTAACTTGAATTTAGAAATTACCAACTTGATAGGTGGCTATAACCCCATTATTAATCAAGAACCCACTCAATAAACACTCTAAAGTAACCAAACTTTCTCTTGTTTCCATCTCACAATTGATGATAGTCTTCTTTTTCTCTATCACACTCAAATCTTCTTCTCACATAGGCCTAAACTATCCGTTACCTTATTTGCTCAATTAGCCCTCTTCTTAACTAGGATAGGTCATATGACTTTGATAATAAAATTTGGTAACCATATCAAATATTCATGATTATTTTTTTTACCCTCATTATGGTATACAATACTCCTTTCAACATCTTCAAAGTTATATCTAACTCACTTCAACTTACTCATACTTAACAAGTACTTCTTCAAAGTTGATTAGGTCATATGACCTTTTCTTCATGAGAAAAACATCATTTATATCTTCATGAATGTTTATTATAAACCTATTTCATTCTCAATCAGACCTTATTAATATCTTGAATCTTTTATTTTATTTACTCATTTTATCCAATTCTCTAACCAAACAATCCTATTAGGCCTTATTCTTATACCAATCACTAGGTCACTCACACTCATGGTCATCCAAGTTGTTAATCCATTAGGATATATCACCAAAAAAAATTACACATAGAAATAAATAAAAATTATATCACTATTATGTCTTATAAACACATTTATATGTCATTTTCTTTTAGGCCTAGTAAAGACATAATGGATTAGGTTTATCTTGTCCACGAAGCAACTTGAACCTATATAGCCTAGATGGCCCTCACTAATGAAATAAAAACTTTAAAAAACTTAAATATAAACGTAAAATAACCTAATATATTCTCAATAAGTCACAAATACTTATCTTATACATTGAAAGCATAATTATGCCTTAAAGACCTATTAGGCCTAATTACCTCAAAAATACTATCTTCAAAGATAAAGATCATATAACCTATAGAAACACATTATAGGAAAGAAAAAAAATTTATGGAGACTTCATGACCTTAGTGTCATCAAAAATCTAATTATACATTATAAAATATAGCTTAAGTACTCAAACTCACTTTTGTAACATGACCACTTAGAACTGTCTAAATTCTCTAATACCTAGTCATGAACAATTGACCACCAAATTCTATACAAGGACATTTAATTAATATAAATGTACTCATATGAAAATAAAATAAATTAATAACATATTAAGATTAATTATAATCTTCAAATATATGAAAATCACCTCAAACTCATCTTTGTTTGATGACTACTCAGAACCGCTAGAAACTTCAAAAACTAGTTAGCATGCATTTGACTTTACATATTAAAATAGATACTTATAATGATAATAAATTTATTAAAATGATCCTTTTACATCCCTATAACAGATTAAAATACAAAAACAACATGTTATATAATAAATAATTTAATTTGCATACCAAACACTAGTCCTTATTACACACTATCTTAACTCACTTAGAAAGGCAACTTTGTGACCAACTTCTCAAACACTTAAAATAACTTTAAAACTATATATAAGGAATTAATACAACAAAAAATTCCCAAAAAAATCTTAAATCACTCAAGAGAAACAATCTACTATGAAAATGCCTTCAACAACAACAATTATGGAAACACATAGTTTTCACTACAAGATCAGTTAGTGATTGGCTCATTTGGAAGAACAAAAATATTGACATAGAGTCTAGATATTGTATTAAAAAATTAAACATAAAATAAGATTCTTTAACTTATCCCTCCATCCATTCATTTATTTTAGTCAATGAAACTTTTGAGAACTACATAGACTTCTTTACAAATATGCTTGTAACTGATCATTTTCTTTCTCCTCTCTCTAACTAATACCACCTAAAGGTGATTGTTAATCCAAGATCAAATCATCATAATAAACTTTTAAAATCATTTTTATCAAATTTTAACCATATCTCTATCATTCGGTTCAACCTAGGGTTTTAAGACACTAAACATGTGCTCATATTCTTAACAATCATTTATAAAGGGTTACCCCTCATTCAAAAAAATAATGCCTAGAGAGTACACCTAGGAACATTCCATAAAAAACATGAAATAATTATGATCCCATGCAAAGGATTGATGAGCCAACAATCACGATAAAGTCCTCCTTGGGTATTCATCTCTTCATTCTGAGAACACTCAAGACCACAAAACCAAATTTCATGCTTTATTTTTCGACTCAAGATGTCAAAATTCGCAAAAAAACCTGAAAATAATGTAAAACCTATTTAAATTATTATTTAACCATTTTTTACTTATAAGTTAAACCTCATACCACATTTTTTTGTATTCTCTCTCTTTACACTTAAGGCTCTTAACCTACAGGTTAAATTAGGCCTTAAAGTAGACATTCTAGATATTGTGTAATCACTCTCCAACTCATTCACACATAAAAGTAAATTCTCACATAATATACCACTTATTTTAATCCTTCATAGGTCTTGATAAAACTTCAAGACTCCTTATTAGGTTTGGTAAAGTTTAGGACAAGTCAATTTGTATGATAGGTCTGTAGGTCTTACTTTTATAGGCACACTTTGAAATTTGCCTAAGTGATTCCATGCTTCATATGTATGTTCAAATGATATCATACATCCTCTTATTGATTTTTTGATTCATCTCATAGATCCACCATGCTCCTTCTTGCACTAGACTAGGCATCCCATGCATAATCCTTCTCAAGAACCTTCCACTCAAAGACAAGTACACAAACATTCATACATGCACTAAGCTTTGACATAAACCACAAAATAATCATCAAGTTTCATTCAAATTATCTCTCATGCCACTTTTTCAATTGGTGTCCTTGTCAGATACTTCTTCATCATGTCTCTCCAAGCCATATCCATGCTTAATAACTAGTCCATCAAATAGACCTACTAGGCACCATATCACTTTGAGATCTTAAACAATCCTTATGTATCTCACAAATAATTTACAAACATATAAGATAAGATCCACATATCTTCTCACAAGTGTCATTCTACTTACTTTACCAAGCTTTACTAATCATGCCTTCACTAAGACAAGACTAGGCTTCTCAATTCATCTTGTCCACATAGACTTTTTCTTATGAACTTGGTCAACAATGACCTTATCACAACAAGTACTTCAAAACAAACAACACTCTATTTCTAATGATATCTCATAGAAATACAAAATAACACTAGTCATAATCTTGTCATATCACAACATTTTTCCAAGACCTTATATAGAACTCAAAGACCTATTAGACCATGCTTAATCCATCATGATCACTTACCATACATCTTCAAAAGTCACCTCTGGGACATCAATGTAAATAAATTACCTTTGATTTCAATGACAACATCAATGCCTCAACACAACAAGTGAAACATACCTCAACAATCTTCTCTTTATCATTGATGGCAAAAGGTCTAACATATTATATCATTTTCATCTCCCCAAACTAAATCTCCCTCAAATTGGTCTTTCTCCCAATCTAGGTTTTCTACCCCTTTGACATTAATGAAAAAAGGGGTTATTTATGATAATACAACCATCTGATCTTTGGACCTAAAAAATGTGTTTTCCCCAAATAATATCAATCTTCCTTTGATTAACCAAACATGAGATCAACTCATAGAAGTACTCAACCATGCTCCCTTTAAGATTATTCATACATTAAACATATGAACATCACTCTCCTTGATTGCTATTTGGTAATAAATGAAGAGGGAACTCCCCCTTTAACATAACATATTTTTATTAATGGTAACCATCTTAAATTAGTTAGCAACTCAACACATAGTAACAAGGAAACTTAAGAAACATCTTAGATGAATGATACTCCTAACACCATGCAAACCATTTTCGTATGAAATCAAAACACACTACTACTCACCTTGTCCTTGACATGATTAAAACCAATTGATCACACTTAGAATAATCACTAAGATACCTCATCTTGACATCCACTAAAGAACCTTCCCTTGTGTTCACACCTTGAGATCATAGAATGTGTTATTAATACTCGCAAACTAATACCACCTTATTAACATAGAGCTATAGAGCTTAACTACCAACTACTAGATACCAACAGTCTGAAATAAAGAATAATGTCTTACCTTTAAATAACACTTCCATATTTGTTAACAAATTTCAAATAGTCTTCCTAATATCATTGGTCTTTCATCCTAATTGATAACTCATATGCCTTCTTGGAACTCATGATCAATCTAAATAGCTCATAGCTACCTCAAGTCTTCTCATCATAGTATTTGACAATCATATTGAATTTTGGAGATAAAACTAGTATACCTTATGTTTAAAACATCATTCCATCACCTTATCTCACTTAAACCTCTTTTCATACAAAGATAATCCATCTTAGTCTTCACAACATGTGTACTCATGATTCTAATCAACTCCTAATTTAGGTATTATTACCTCAATGCATATATGCTAAAAAATCATACAAGCACAAACAAGGACACAAGATCATACCTTTATACATTATGAAGCCATCTCATTTTCTGACATAAGGATGGATAATATCCATCATCACTTTATTTCTCAATCATTCATCATGTGCTCAGTCTTATCAATAGTATCTAATATGTTTCTATGCCTCTATGTACCTTCTTGGCACTATACACCTATTCTAAGAACATGATTGGCTCCCCTTATCTTTGAGTTATTTAGACAATATCATGAGTATGATAGGTTTGATTAAGTCATAATATAAATACTTTGTAACCCAATTATTTCAATCACACCTCCAATAGACTATTATATAAAACTTTTACCGAAGTATCAATAAAGAATACAAATAACCTCCTAATTTTATGCTTTCTCTCAAGAATAATTGATGACTAACCATCTTTAGCAACTTTTCACTTTACACCACACACACACACACACACACATTATCAAGATGAATATATTTTATTTTAATATCATACATATATAAATAAAAGAGTGTCTTTAATGCTTCATATACATGCACAAGCATCCTCAAATATCTATCTTATAGTACTTATGAAAGCTTCTACACTAGACTCTTAATCCCATACAATGTAATAAAACTTCTCATATAACTAGGCTTACTTAATTCACCAATATATCTGCACATAAATTATTACTAGGACTAAAATAAGGTTATGCAATACACCCTAATTCCTTGACCTATTTCATCCATGTGATGTAGAGCTTGCACAAATAACTCACACTAGTCCTTGAACAATCGAACACTTTTCTAATCTCAGGATTAAGAGTGAATTCACCATGTAAAGTATAAGTTCACAAGACTATTATAAGATTACAAGATCTTTATCCTTATTAAGAGAGTATGTACTAACTCTCTATACCCCTTTTGTAAACTTTCTCAAACACCTACTTTCCACTTATGCAACTCTACCTTCTAAATTAGACTTCCTTATAGCCCTTTTCTTCCTTAAAATAATATTGTACATAAAAATACCAATAAGTAGGACTTAAAATTTTTATTTTCACCTTTTTCCTATTATAACACACCTATGTACCAACTTTGAGGTTCTATCTCATTCCCTAAGTCCACTTTCTTTCTTATATCCTTTCAAATTAGGCCTCACCCTTTCTCAACTCTACCTAGAAATCCATACTATATAGGTTATATGGTCTTGATATTGTTATATTTAGTTAAGGCACTAAAAAATATGCAATATCACAAATTTTGGATGCTTTTTAAGGTCTAAGTTTCTCACAATGGACAAAAGCCTAGTTACTAGGGTTTAGGATGACAAAGCAAGTTGAGGGTGGTTTAAATTCCATATCTTGGTCTAAAAATAGTTTCAAACCAAAATAATGGTTAGAAAAGTTTTGTGTAGGCTAAATATAAATTTTAAATTCAATAACCTTGGTCTCTTAATGCTTAAATCACACTCCAACAAGGAAACTCAATCGCTCTTGACTATCTTCTAATGGTAAAAAATAGGGTAAGCAGGGGTTTACTAATCTTGTCAACATTTCATGGATTCCAATACCTTAAATGAGGTTGTAAAAACATTTTAAAACTTTTCTAGACCCTATAAAATCCCTTTAGGATTAAAAAACATGTTTCAATACCAAAACATAGTACTCAAAATTTCTAATTTGAATGGACTGTATGTTATCAATGACTATTGTCTATAACCCACCTATCTTAACAAAGTTTGAACTATTATATATGTCAAATAATATTTTTTCCAACTATCCAAATGTGTCTCAATTCTCAAATTCTCCTTATAACCCAATGCCAAAGGTTCAATACTTAGTTCATAACTTCAATAAGACTATACAAACCTATATTATGATGATAGATTTGACTATGTCCAAGAACAATGTCCATTTCCACTCAATAACCTCCTCTATTTAAAATTATTGAATATGATTTTATCACAAAACAAAATTCATAAACAAAAAATGCAAATTCTTAGTACATGGGATATAAAAACACACAATAGGCTTTGTTTCATCCTTGCCATTACAATGTACTTAGACTTTCATTAACACAGTCCTCTTCATTCATAAAGATTTATTTATTACACATCAATTATCTCTCCTATTTTAATGGAATACACTATTAAAACACCAAAAATGACTCTACCAACTTCTACAAAGAAGCATAACTAAATTTTTGATCGTTCCCATGTAGAAGTTATGAAAATACATTACAATTTTCTTTTTTTTCTAATATGATCAATATATGACCATGCCTATAGACTAAAGAAGATATTTAGGAAATTTACATAGTTTTAATAAATATTGTACATGTTACTACCCATTTTCACCTTCATGAAATGCATGGATATCCTTTCACAAGGCTTAAAAAATCAACTTTTGAAATAGTGGCATTTTGGAGGGAAAATCCATAATTCAAATTTTATGCAAATTTGCTAACATAGACCACACCTAAGACATAATTAGGACCTAAAGCACATATGAAACATATAAAATACAAATTAAAGCCTAAATTGAATCTAATTTGGAGTTTATAATGGATGCCCTTGCATCATATTACCAAGTTGAAGAATTTTTGCTATAGGTGTCAACTTGGTATATGCTCCTCTTTAGTTGCATTATACCTCCTGATAGAAGGTTACTACTACTACTTGCCTCCCATAGAGGTGAACATGTTCCTAGCCCCATAAATAGGCCTCATATGGCTCTTATTATTCAATGGTGCACCTACACATGCATTAAACTTGTTGAAGAAATCATAGCTATTATCTTGTACTTCTTGTTATGGATGTGCATACCATGTTTATAATCCTTTAAACTAATCCATCACAACCTTCCTTCCATAAGAAACTACTAATGAAAATATTTTATATATTCTTCACCCATTTTTATTTCTTGGTACACTCCACTTCATACATATCAACTCTTGAGTCCTTGCATGCCATCTTCTTACATAAGTGTTTGTTTTCTTGTTGTATATCATCTTCATTACTACCTTCTACCCCATGCATACACAAGAACTAGATGTTCTCTTTCACATTCTCATTATCTTGAATCAAAAATATCATTATATTTCCTTCACTTGGTTATCCTTCTTAGACCTACTATACATCTTCCATCCCTTTTTCATCTCTTGATTTTTTAAGACATTCTCTCATACATGTGATCTTGCCTATCATGTATTCTATGAATTCACATATAGAAACTTTAATAATTACTAAGGAAAAATTTAAAATAACTCATTCACATATTTTCTTGAAAAATACTTACTTAACAAAGGTTCAAATTCTTCAACTTGGGTTGCCTCAATCTCTTTGGGTTGTTCATCCATCTTCACATCTTCATCCTACTGCTGCATCAACTCCTTGTAAGCTATAAGTAAAACCATAGAATTGATACCAACAACATTTTCATCATTATTACAAGGTAATAATTTTTTATTTACTCCATTTTTATCCTAATAATAGGTGTTCTTCACCCCATCATGACTAGTTGACCTATCAAACTACCAAGGCCTTCTTAGTAGTACATGACAAACATCCATGGGGATGATATCACACATGAATTGATCCCTATAGGTACCAATATGAAAATATAGTAAGAAATATTCATTAAAAAGCATATGATATCCCTTCTGAAGCTAAGAAACTTTGTAAAGTGTAGGATGAGGTAATCTTTTGGGACCAATTTGTCTATGCTTCCTAAATATATTATCATTTTACAACATTTACCATAGGACTTACATGTTGTCTTGAAGAGTGTTCTCCATTGAGTAGGTTATTTCTCATTTTTTGGCTTAAATAATGTCCTCCTCATCAAGAGTGATTCTCCTTCTTTAGGTTCTTTTATATTTGAAATTTATCCAACACTTTCTTCATCTATAGATTGCACCACTTGATTTTTGCTCTCATTTCTATAACTTCTTTCTTAATGCTCATGTAGACATTCTCAATACTTATGTCCTACATACTTATTTCATTTGAAGAATTTTCCTATGATCCACTATTCCTTCTTCCTCTATATTCATCTCTATCTTTTTATTATGGCCTCCTACCTCTATAACCACTTCATGGTTGTGTTTCATGTCTTTGTTCACTACTTTCACCTTCTTCATATACATTCTTGCTCTCATACTCTTCTCTTGCTCTCACTTTTTTGCCTCTTCCTCTTGATTGTTGTATATTCCTTCTTGAAAACTTATCGTTATATTTCAAGGCTTCTTGGAATGCTTCTTTAGCTATTTTAAAATTCAATATACTAATATCATCTTGTCTAGAAAACTTCAGACCATTTAAGCACCTAGTTGCCTTCTCATCATCTTCTTCCAAATGTCTTGTCCTAATTTTTAATCTATGAAACTCTGATTGTTAATTTATGAAACTCTAATCTTTTTTAATCTCCTAAATAGATGTGTGTGGTATTCCTTAGGCATAAAGTTTTCCTTTAACTTCATCACCATCTTATCCCATGAATGGATCTTTGTCTTACCTTTTCTCCTTCTCTCTTCCTAGATTCCATCCCACCATAAATAAGCATGTCCTATCAATATTGTGACTAAATATTTAACCTTTTTGGTTTCATCCACCTCTTCATACTCAAAATATCCATGGATGCTATCCAATGCACCAACTCATCCACATTAAGATTTACTTCATACATTAGCAAATCTAGCTTTGGTTTTGAGCCCATCTTCATCATAGATTTGATTAATATTTATTAAACTCTGTCTTATATTTATTACTCCTATTTTCATCTATGATCTTCATCTTCTCTATCATTTTCATCTTCAGTTATGACCTTTCTTCTTTGAGTTATCTCCATAACTTCCATTCTAGCTTGTATATTCCTAATTTTAATGACCAAATTTGCCATAATTTATTGCATTATTTGAGCTATTGTAGGTTGCCTTTTCCTTGATACCATTTTTTTCTCCTTGTATTATCATTTTACCATTATTATGCTTTGATACCAAATTATTTAGAGCTTACACAAATAACTCACACTAGTCCTTGAACAATGGAAGACTTTTCTAATCTCAGGCTTAAGAGTGCATTAAGCATGCAAAGTATAAGTTCATAGTACTATTATAGGATTAAAATATTTTTATCTTTCTTAGGAGATTCTCTAATAACTCCATATACCCCTTTTGTAAGTTGTCTCAAACACCTACTTTCTACTTATGCAACTCTGCCTTCTATATTAGACTTCCTTATAGCCCTTTTATGCCTAAAAATAAGATTGTAAGGAAAATTACAAATAGGTATGAATTTAAAAAGTTATTTTCACCTTTTTCTATTATAACACACTTGTATACCAAATTTTAGGGTTTATCTCACTCCCTAAGTCCACTTTCCTTCTTGTAGCCTTTCAAATTAGGCCTCTTTTAGCCATTTATTGACTCCTCTAGATATAAATCCATAATACAGATGTTTTATAGTATTTAAATTGTATTATTAAGTTAGGGAACTCAAAAACATTAAATATCATAAATTTTGGAGTTTTTTCAAGGGTTTCTTTTCTCACAATGGATAAAACCCTAGTTGTTAAGGTTTAGGATGACTGAGTAGGCTGAGGGTGGTTTAAATTCCATATATTGGTCTATAAATAGTTTCAAACCAAAATAATGATTATAAAATTTATATGTAGTCTCAATAATTTTTTTACATTCAATAACCTTGGTCTCTTAATATTCAGATCACACTCCAAAAAGGAAACTCAGTCATTTTGGACTATCTTCTAAGGGTAGAAAATAGGGTAAGTAGGGGTTTACTAATATTTTAAACATTACATGGATTTAAAAAACTTTAATGAGGTTTTGAACACATTTTAAAACTAGTCTAAATGTTATATAATCCCTTTATTATTTAAAAACATGTTTCAATACTAAAACATAGTACCCAAAATTTCTTGTTTGAACGGATTGTATGCTATCAATGACTATTATCTATAAACCACCTAGATTAACAAATTTTGAAATATTATATATGTCAAACAATATTATCTACAACTATACAAATGTGTCTCAATTCTTATATTCTCCTTATAACCCAATTCTAAAGGTTCAATACTTAGTTCACAACTTTAATTGGACTGTATAAACCAATACTCTACTAACAAATTTGACTGTCTCTAAGAACAATGTCATTTCTACTCAATAACCTCCTATATTTTCAAATTTGTGAATATTATTTGATCACAAAACAAAATTCATAAAAAAATAATGAAACTTCTTACCACATGGGAGATTCAAACACACAATGGGCTCTATATTAGCCTTGCCATTACAATGTACTCAGACTTTGATTAACATGGTCCTCTTCATTCATCAAGATTTGTTTATTCCACATCTATTATCTCTCCACATTGAATGGAATACACTATTACAACACCAAAAATGACTCTATAAACTTTTACCAAGGAGTATAATTGAATCTTGGATCATTCCCATGTAGAAGCTATGAAAATACATTACTATTTTCATGTTATTCCAGTATGATCAAAAGATATTTAGGACCTTTGCATAGTATTAATAAATCTTGGACACCTCTTATACATTTTCTTACCACTTTATAACTTCATATAATGCATGGAGATCCTTCCACAAGGCTTAAAAATTCAAATTTCCAAATAGTAGGATTTTGGAGGGAAAAACCATAATTCAAATTTTATGCAACTTTTTCTAACCTAGATCACACCTAAGACATAATTAGGACATAAATCATCTATGAAACATATAAAATAAAAATTCCATCCAAAATTAAATCCATTTTGGGTTACATATTAGATTCTCTTGCATCACCATGTTATGACCTCTATACAATAATAATCAAGCACACATGAGACACTTGGACTTGAACCTTTATCTCAACATGTATTCAATGTCCTAATATACTTGAGTTTCAACTTAGGCTTAACCTTTGAATTGACTTCTACATAATCCTTCTAAGTTGGAAAATAACACTTTTGACATTATTTCAAATCTGACTTATGACCTATAGTAGAAAACAACTATTTTTGGTTTATGAGTTGATCATGACTCAACTTGTCATTCTTCTTCTTAATTATCTCTTCTAGTACCAAATCATGATAAATATTATCATCATCATATTGCAAGCTTGTGATTATTATGATCACCTTTAGTATGTTAGGCCTCTCTCAAGAGACCAAGATATGATACCAATTATTGGAAGAATGATCATTGAGAGAGGGGGGTGAATCAATGTTCAAAATTTTAATAAAATTGACTTATCATTCATCAACCATTCAAACAAATATAGTGATTAAACAACTCATTTATAACCATTAATATGAGCATGAAGTAAGAACATAACACATGAACACACGAGATATGTGTGAAACCCTCATGGGGAATAAAACCCACTAAAACATAGCTTGGATAACTTTTCCTATAATACCATTAATCAATTTTAGTTGAGAACTAACCCAAAAAGGATCACCAACCCCTAAATTTATCAAGAACCAACTTGACTTTGGTAAGCACCAAATTGTTATGAGGCTAAAACCCCCTTAATGTTCAAGTACCCACTCAATCAATACTATAAATAAGTCCACCTCACTCTTTTTTCCCTCTCACAACTGATGATGGTATTATTTTTATCCATCACACTTAAATATGCTTCTCACATAAGCAGAAACTATCCTTTACCTTATTTACTCAATTAAAACCTCTTCTTGACTAGGTTAGGTCATATGAATTTTATAATCAAATTTGGTAAACCTATCAAATATATATGATGATTTTTTGTACCCTCTTGATGGTCTACAAGACCTCCTTCAACATCTTCAAAGTTATATCTAACTCAGTTCATCTTCTTCATACTCAATAAGTAATTCTTCAAAGTTGATTAGGTCATATGACCTTTTCTTCATGAATATAACAATAATTATATATTCATACCTATTTATTCTAAACTTTTATGATGGTAAATAATACCTTCTTGAGTTCTCAAATATTCTATTTTATTCACTCATTCTCTCCAATTCTCTAACTACCCAAATAGGCCTATTAGGCCTTATTATTTTACCAATCACGAGATCACTCACACTCTTATTAAAAAAAGATGTTAATTCATTAGGTTACATCAAAAAACATCTCTTATGACATTCTACCCATATTAATCAATCAAAATAACATCAATATTATGTCAGCTAAACACATTTGGACCTTATTCTTCTTTTAGGCCTAATAGAGACCTAATTCATTAGGTATATCTTATCCATAGAGTAACTTGAACCTATATGGCCCAAATGGACCTCAAAAATGAACTAAAAACATTTAAAAACTTAAATAATAACCTAAACCAACCTCATATACGCTCACTAACTCACAAATCCTTTTCTCATACCTTGAAATCATAATTATGTCTTAAAGACCTATTAGGCCTAATATAGTCAAAAATACTATCTTCAAAGATGAAGATAATATAACCTATAGAAACACATTATATGAATAAAAAACATATTTATGAAAAATTCATGACCTTAGGGTCATCAAAAATTTCACTATACACTCCAAGATAGAGCTTAAAGACTCAAACTCAATTCTACAAGATGACCACTCAGAACTGTTTAAATGCTCCAAAACTTAGTCATGAAAAATTGACCACCAACCTCTATACAGTGAAATTTCATGAATAAAAATTAACTAATATGAACCTAAGATACATTTATAACATTTTCATATGTACTAGACTCTTCAAATCTTGTAAATCACCTCAAACTCATCTCTGCTACATGACTACTCAAAACTGTCAAAATTTTTAAAAACCAGTCATCATGCCTTTGAATTTACATAATAACATATATAATTATAATGATAATAAATATATTAAAATGATACTTTTACATCCCTATAATAACTTAAAATACAAAAAAAATGGTGTGGAAGCAATAATTCAATTTACAAAACAAACACTAGTCTTTATTACACAGTTTTAACTCACTCAGATAGGCAACTTTGTGACCAACTTAAACACTCAAAATAAATTTAAAACTATCTAAAACTCATTAATATGAAAAAAAAATCCCAAATAAACATATTTAATCACTTAGGATCAATAATTTACTATGCAAAGGCCTTCAACAATAATAATTTTGGAAACACATAGTTTTCACTACAAGACAAGTTACTAACTGACTCACTTGAAATACCAAAATGATTCAGAAAGAAGATATATATTTTATTAAAACCTTAATTTTAATAAAATAATAGTCTTTAAATTATCCCTCCATCTATTCACTTCTTCTATTCAATCAACTTTTGATAACTACATAGACTTCTTTCAAAATATGCCTATAACTGATCATTTTCTCTCTCCTTTATCTAACCAATTCCACCTAGAGGTGAATAAGAGAGTTTAATATAAGAACCAATTATCATAATAACCTTTAAAAATCATTATGATCACTTTTAATCCATATCTCGATCATCGGGTTCAACTTAAGGTTTTAAGGCACTAAAAACCAGTTTCCATTCTTATTAATCATTCATAAAGGATTTCACCTCATTCAAAAAAACTAATGCCTAGAGAATAAAACTATGAAACATATATAATATACATTACCTAATAAATATCCCATGCAAATTATTGATGAGACAAAAATCTTGATAAATTCCTCCTCGTGTCTTCATCTCTTCATTATCAGAACACTCAAGACCATAAAACCACTTTTCATGCTTTATTATTCAACTCAAGACCTAAAAATTCACATAAACACTTGAAAAAACATTTATAACCTTTTTCAATTCTTATTTTACCATTATTTCCTTATAATCTAAACCTCATACCCCATTTGGTCACATTCTCTCTCTTTGCACTTTATGTTCTTGACATGTGGGTTACATTAGGCCTTAAAGTAAACCTTATAGATACTATTCAAGAACTCTCCACTCATTAAAATTTAAAAGAAAATTTAAAAATGATCTACCATTTATTTTTATCCTTCATAGGTCCTAATAACACCTCAATACTCCTCATTAGGTTAGGCAAAGTCTAGGATAAGTCTAATTATATGATAGGTCTGTAGGCATACTTTGAAGCTTCCTTGAGTGATTACATTATTCATATGTATGTTAAAATGTTCTCAAACATCCTCTTATTCCATTTTCATTCATATTATATAACCACCATACCCCTTCTTGTACCAGACTAGGCATCCCATGCATAAACCTTCTAAAGAACCTTGCACTCAAGAACAAGCACATAAACATGCATACCATGTGTTGAGCCTTGACATCAGCCATAAAATAATCAATAGGTTTCATTAAAATTATCTATCATGTCACTTTTTCACTACTTTTCCTTATCACATACCACTTTACCATGTCTTTACAATCCATATCCATGCTTAAGAACTAGTCCATCAAACAAACCTACTAGGTACCATACCACTTTGAGATATTTAAGACTACTTATGTATCTCATAACTTATTTAAAAAAATATAAGATATGATGCATAAATATTATCATAGGCCTCAATATACTCAGTTCACCAAGCTTCACTAATCATGCCTTCACCAAGGCAAGACTATACTTATCAATACATCTTATCCACATAAACTTGATCTTATAAACTTGGTCAACAATGACCTTATAATAACAAGTACTTCAACACAATTGAAACTCTCTTTATGATGATATATTTTATAAATATAAAACAAAACTGATCATAAGCTCATCACATCACAAAATTATACCAAGACCATTTTCAAAACTCAATAACCTACTAGACCATGATTAAGCCCTCATGATCACTTACCATGCATATTCACACGAGCACCTCTGGGACATCAATGACAACATTAATACCTTCACACAAAAATAGGAACATACCTCAACATAAAATCCTATAGTATTAGATAAGAATTGGGCATATCATAATAGAGAGATGAGAGGTAGTGGAGGAATGGGAGTACCTATGGATGTACCTTTGATCCATCCATGATAATCAAGACCTTAGACTAGTTAGAGATGACAACTGAGACTATCAAGAGCTATTACCAAGGAGGTAAAAATTACATATGTAGATATGGTAGTAGTTGATACTGAGGATGAACATGTGGCTATTCTTGATCCACAAAATGTTTTATATTTATGACTATAGGCACCATGATGATGGAGACATTGATGGATGGTAGTGGATACACATTAGGATGTATCAAATTAGGTGGATCACATATCCCATGTAGTGTAGAGGTGTATGATAGAACATCAAATATAGAGTGTTCTATGATGAAATCAAGTTTTTTATCCTAGTTTTGAATCACCTTAGATACATACTCATATATAGGTACTTGGAGGCTTGTTGATCTAGAGACTATTGTTGGAGATACCTTTATTGGTATGTGTTTGTTATTGTTTTCAATTGTAAATAGATGACTAAAAATATAGTTGTATATATATTTATTTAGATAGATGTTTGGAGATTATATATATATATATATATATATATATATATATATATATATATATATATATATATATAATGTACATTTGGTTTTTATTTTATAGATACTAATGAGGAGTAGTTTAGATATGGTGATATAGTACAAATTGTTCATCATATATATATATATATATATATATATATATATGTATATATATGTATATATATATAATGTACATTTGGTTTTTATTTTATAGATACTAATGAGGAGTAGTTTAGATATGGTGATATAGTACAAATTGCTCATCATGATATTTTGGATGGTGTAGTATTATAGCATGATACTATAGTTATGAATGATCCTATTGTACCATTTACCTTATAGTATGATAATTGGTTTCAATTAGTTAGTGAGGTATCATGAGAGTTAAAAAAATGAGGAAATTCCACACAATGACCACTTGGAGTAGGATATGGATAGATGTAAGCATGGTAGATAGTAGCTAAGGAGCG
Source organism: Torreya grandis (assembly GCA_037957365.1). Lineage (NCBI taxonomy): Eukaryota > Viridiplantae > Streptophyta > Pinopsida > Cupressales > Taxaceae > Torreya > Torreya grandis. The sequence goes on along the minus strand of JARHVA010005621.1, from coordinate 998,275 downwards.
AATTGCTCATATGAAGACAATGAGGTAGAAGGCACAGGTACAAGCCTATATGTCCAATATATAAGGATAGATTGATGGGATTTCATCCTGTAAAAAGTCATTATAGTGGATTATTCATAGAGGACAATCATAATAATTTATGTGTAGTATGGCTTATCCACTAAATAGATATGATGGAGCATAACCTTAGATTTATTGATATTATTGTACTTGTATCATGTTTTTATTGTATCAACCCTTTATCTATGGATATATATATATATATATATATATATATATATATATATATATATGGATCTATATTTGTTGTTTTATATTGATTGTGGATGTCTATAGATGTATAATTTATTTCTAACACATTTTTAAGTTTTTATTATATGTTATGTTAAAATATGTGATATGTTTGGATCCTTTTCTAGCAATTTGTGAATACATGCATGGTTAGAAATAATAATAAAAGAAAATATAATGTAATATGTGTAAAATGGAAAAATAAAAGAGTAATAAAATTTAGTACACACTATATAATGATGGGAAATGTGCAAAACATAAATAAATGAAATAATTAGTAAAAGACACTTAAATTAGGTATTTGAAAAAAAAAATCATTACAAATGTAATTGGTATTAAACACATTAAATTAAGTTAAGTAATGTGTAATATTTAATTGTTTGAAAATAAAGTTCACAAAACATACTAAATCAAGCTAGAAAGTATGTAAATTAAATCATAATTTAAAACACACTTTATCAAATATTTTGAAAAGCATGTAAAA
>JARHVA010005621.1:942500-992500 GCA_037957365.1 Torreya grandis | reverse complement strand
TCTGGATTTTGGAGTATACTATTTTGAAACTAATTTTTTGACCATTAGGAGCTTTGATCTCTATGATAAAACTCATATTTATTTCCCCCTATTCTAAGGGTATAATGACTTCCATAAGAATAATAATCCCTATAAGTGTGTTAAGATATGAAAACATATGATATAACATTGATATAGATCATCTCAAGATATAACAAAAGTTATAGAGAGAGATTGTTAAATCTACAAGGGTATGTTTAGATAGATATATCAATGTAATAGCATGTGTATAAAATTAAATTATAATTTGAAATGTTACTTATTATTTGTTAGTTTTTAGTGGAATGGATGGATGGTGCAAGATGTCCATCATGGCATCCAAGATGTAAGGTAAATGCATGATTGGAATCATGGCATTGCACACAAAGATAAGAAATCAAATAACAAGAATATAAAGTAAGAAGCAAGAAACATGTGACGGTGGCCAAGGGGCCAAATAAAGACACAAGGAATATAAGGAATGTTCAAATTCCACATACACACACAATGGTAACAAGCAAAGATTGGCACAAGGGCCACAAGCACATGAAAGGATCACACAAAGTACATTGGCAAGTGCCCAAAGGCACACACATATAGATAGAAATAAAGGACATTGGAAAATGTCCTAAAATACAAGTAGGAAACAAATAGGAATTAGAAAATGCAAACACATCTATCTAATCAAAGTGAAGAGTGGAATAATGTAATGTAATAGAAATATAAACATGCATATAAATATGGAAAGTAAGAAGCAAGAGTATACAAGATATGTAATACAAAACTAATGTATATGCTATGAAATACAAAAGTGTGATATATGATAATGGATGTCAATATAATATCTATGTAAGCAAGTAAGGAATATACTAAAACAAGATGTCTAGAGTGTATAGTGTAATAATGACATAACTTGGATGGTGTATTCATGTAGAATATTCCTCTAGTGGGTAGATGTATCAATATATAGCTAGAATGTAGAAGTAATATGCCCCCTTGATGGGTGGAGTGAAGCAATCAATGATTTGGATGCACTTCACACACTCAAAGAATATTAAGTGAATCTTGGTAATATAGATAAATTAATAAACAATAGCATAGAACAATGTAATGTAACTCTAGTATAGCATTGTAAAACATAGATGATGAATACAATTGACATGAATTTATATTTTTGAAATATTATATTATTTTTTTATTCTAAAATATTTGAGCTATGTACAATCAAGCAGATGAAACTATGTATAATCAAGAAATAGATAATATCTACAATCAATGCTAGAAATAAATGATACTAACTAATGAGTCTCAGATGATACTCCCTATCATGGTGTCTAGTATTGAAGAGTGGAATCGTGCGTGATTGTGAAGCATAATGGAAATGTTGAGACTATGGCTCTAGAAGCTATATATGTTGTAAATGATCTAAATTTTATAAAGTAAAAACTGACTGTATGGACCCTATATAGTTTTGAGAAGTGGTTGTAGTCTTAGGGCTCTTAGGGACCCATGTAGAAGTAGGAGAAACTCATTGAACATGTGCTCTATGTGTAGATGCATGAGATCTCAATGTAGCTAATTTGGGTGTGAATACCATATCTAGATGTTGTCTAGAATTTTGAGGCTATAGAGGTGTATGAACCCTTTATACTGGTGATGGATATTGTATCTATGTCTAATGCTGAATTAGAGAAAAAAATTGGTGGTAGAGATAGAACTAGTAATGGAATTGAAACTAGCTCGAGAGCTAAAACTGGCTCTAAAACTAGAAGTGGAAACACGTATGGAACTCTAGTAATTATGATAACTTGATTAACATGAATGAATTTCATGCATTTATGTACTATAGATAGAATTTCTTAGAGTTTTTGTATCCAAGGTTTTCCATGTAACATGTCAAAAAATCCTACACTAATAACTATAGTAAATGAAGTGGTCATGTGTGTAAGACCAAACTGTAGAGGAATGAGGATATCACATAATGTAGTCTGACTATTTTGACTAAAACCACTAATAACTATATTTTTTGGAGTAATATCATAATATTTATAACCTAAGTGTTGCAGTAGTATCATAGTACACATATTAATGTTGGATCCATTATCAATTAGAACACGGTGAATGGGATAACCATGAATAAAATCTCTAATGAATAGCACATGATAATCTATGTCATCTTCAATAGTCTCCTTCTTGGAAAAGGAGATGGAAGGCCAAACTGGAATGCTAGAATGAAAATTACCAATCATGTGGCTTAATGGATGTGAATCAATTACCAGTGCCTTATATGTAATTAGTGGAGGTTGTGCTTGATATGTATGATGTACACCTAATGTGTCTTGTGTCTCTGACTTACCATGCTATGGAAATGGATCTAAAAATATTTTGAGTGACTTATCCTACATTGGTTTGGTCAGAGGAGGCTTAAATGAATTACCTAGATCAATTTGATTATCTTTAATTATATCATGTATCTTATGGCTGAGACTAATGCATCTATTTTTAGTATGGCCTAGTGCCTTATGATAGTTTCAAAATGCATTTTGGTCATATCCCCATGAATGAGGATTTTTTGGATCAATTTCTCTAATAAGAAGAAGAGATATGATGTTACATTCTAATAACTACTATAAAACTCTAGCTGGAGGTGTTAACACAAGAAAGTGCACCTAGTGGCAGGGAAATAGGTTCTTGCCTTCTCCTCGTAACATGGAAACTCTCCTCTCACCTATGGGACTAGAAAAGCTAGAGGAGAGAGTCTCTAGATAAGGGCTAGCTCCCTTTGATGCATTGTGTTGTTTCCAGCAAGTGCAAAACACACACACATATATAGATAAAAAGGGGGGGTGAAAAGGGAGAAAGATGTAGGAAAATAAACCTACTCTAAAGAGGTGATGCACCAAAATAGGTTGACCTTCACACATCCACTCTCATAACTAGACAAATACGTACATACTCTACACATTTGGAAAAAAGGACCAGGCTGTAAAAGACTAGTAGGGAGGCTTTCATGAAAACACAGGAGATAGAAAACCATTGAGGTGCTATGGAAAACACACTATAAGTGACTCCTATTCTGGTCTTCTCAAATGTTAGCTCTTCTCCTTTTAGCTACAAAAATGGCACCTTGTAGATGATAGGTCTGCTATTATTGAACTTGTAAGGGCATCAAGAAATAATGATTGGACATAGACAAACACTCAAGGCATACTCTGAAATATCTATCCAAATGGAGGTAATAGACTGTATTTTATTTGATTTAGGTGAAATTTTGCCAGGGCTGCACCTTTGCAAAAGTGGAAGAACTGATTCTTCTCTAAAATGAGAAGTTAAAATATATAGAAGAAAGGAGAAAGAAACTTGGCACTTCTTTGACAAGTTGGCCTATCACATCCCATTGGAAAGAGGAAAACACTATTGTGTTGTCATCATTTTAGAAGAAGCATGTTAGGTTGTGGAGCTAAAATCTTCACCAGGATGCAAATAGGAGGAGTTATAGAGGTTACAGAGGTTGCAAAGAGTTGCAGAATGAGTTACAAGGCAACCAACATTGGTCTGATCAACCGACGTCGGTCAGAAAATAGTGAAGAAGCAACCGACATAGGTTACAGTCAGTCGACATCAATCAGGGAGGAGCCGACATCGACAGCCTGTACGTGAACATGTAGTTTGCATGTTGATTTTAGAGAGTCTATTTTTGGACTGTTAGTTTGCATGTTAAAGGTTAGCTATAGTCTTGAGTTGCGCATCTAATTATTGTAATTAAGATAGTCTAATTACTGTAAGCATGAGATCTATATATAAATTCATGGGCTGTATTGTAAATTAGTGCTAGAGAGTAAGAGAGCAAATAAGCTCCTTCAAAGAGAGGAGAGCAATGGTGTGTTCCTCCTAGTGCCACAGTAACAAGTGTGGGTGCTAGTTTGGAGAATCAAAAGGGTTCTTCATAATGTATGATCTTGGTTAGCAGGTGAGCATGGCTTCTTTTGGAGATCTACAATAGTGAGTAAGGTCTAGTGATTTATAGGTATCAGCAGAGATCAGGAGATCTACTTGGAGTACGGTTGTGTACTTGGTATACTGGCAGCGTTGTTTCTGACTGGTGGAGGTGAACATCAATTCTATATTGGAGTTGATTGTTGGGACCGAGAGAGAGAGGGAAGAAGGTCTTGAGGTGTGGCGAGCCTTTGAGGTGGAAGAAGAAGTGGCATCTTCTTTATTGTATTTTATTTTGAGTGATTATTAATACAATTGTGTACTGTCTCTCATATTCCTGTGTTGTTTCATATTTTTAGTTACTTATCATTCTAGTTAAATTGTGTGTTTAGTTGATAATACAAGAAGTAATCATATGTGCCCTATTGGTGGAGCAAGATCCTGACAAGTGGTATCAGAGCCTAGTTGTAGGTTCAAGAGATGATACCATCAAGTGGTATCAGAGCTTTTGGTTGGGTTGACTAATAGGTGGTTCAAATCTAGTAGTATTTTTGATTACAGGTCACTCGCAGGGGTTTTAGATTGAGTGGGAATATAGCAATGGTAGAAGAAAGTAAGCTACAAATGGAGAAATTAAATAGCATGAATGGTCTGATTGATGGAAAGAAAGAGCAGGTAAAGGAAGATTGTTGGTCGGTAGAAGATCAACATGTAGAAGCAGATGTTGTAGGTGATATTGCACAAGTTGCTTTGGATAAAGTAGAATATTTGATTATAGATTCTTTTGCCTCTTTCCATGCAGCCCAAAATAGAGCATCTTTTCATGGGTATGTCTTTGGAGACTTTGGAGAGATTTATTTAGGGGTTGTTGAGCCTTGTCAAATTATTGACGAAGGGGAAGTGAAGCTGAAATTTTAGACAGATAACACACAGGTGTTGAAGGAGGTCATGCAGGTACCAGTCTTGGAGATGGGTCTAATTTCTTCAGGAAAGTTGGGTGATGGGAGATGCACTGTAACTCTCATAGTAGATGCACTTGAATTAGATGGTGGTAAGAAAGTAGGTATCCTTTATCTATCTACTTATATTACTGATTCACCTTCTATTGTAGAGATGTGGCTTTGTAGGCTTGGTCACATATGTAGGAGGGGAATGCATGTTCTTAAGTGGAAGACATATATCTTCGATAAACTTAAGAACTAGAAGGCCTTGGTGTTCATGGAGGAGATGACAGATAGAGATTAGTTGAGGGGACTGAATTATTCTGAGTAGGGATGTGTTGATTTGAGCAGGGTTTTGATCCATGGAGAGCTCGTAGGTAAAAAGTTATCACTCACAGGTGAACACAGGTACTAGTGTTGGTTAGATAGTAACCGACATTAGCAACAAGAAGACTGATGTTGGTCATAAAGGAACTAATGTCGGTAGGAGGGATATTGGTGTCGACTAGGGAAATGATGCCGATAATCAAGGTTAGTGCAGGGAACTGACATTGATCAGATGCAATCTAGGAGATGGCCAAGATCGGTCACTAGAACAGATGGTGGGTGGATAACAAGCTGTCAATAAGTCTCAAACACCCATATGGAGGTCAAAAAGGGTAAGTGAACCTCATATTCATTGTTCACCTTCTTTATATTGCTTATTGATGGTCGAGAACTAGGAAGATGTGAAGAGGCAATGTAGGTAGAATCTAGAAATAGTGGGAGCTTGGCATGGATGAGGAGTGTGAGTCCTTGGAGAGGAACCAAATAGGTGTTTTATTGGTGGATTTGTTAGCTGGAAGAAATTATTGGATGACACATGGATTCCCAAGTTGAAGAAGAGAGTGGATGGACACGTGAGACAGAAGGCCAAGGTATATGGTCTTGAGGGAGTTGTAGGATAGTGGTACAAGTTTTGACAGGTGGATGACAAAGTAGATCTTTTGTCAATATCAGTATAACCATTGTGTTTGTCTTACCAGGTGGATGATGAGTCACGACATTATCTAGTTACTGTATGTGGGTGATTTGCTAGCAGGTTTGTACATACAAGGTTTTTTGCTGAGCTAAAGGTAAGGTTAGTTCAGAGGTATGTCATGAAGAATTTGGAGTAGAAAAATTATTTGGCATAAGAGACATGGAGATTTTGTCTCTAGTGGGAGCTGATGTGAAGATGGTGTTGGTGGGGTTCAAGATGCAGGATGCAGAATCAAAAAGCACGCCAAGGGCTAGATAGTTCAATCTTAGCTTAGAACAGGGTTCAAAATCACATGAGGTCTAGTGTAGACCTGAGTTTTCCCAAGCAGTGGTAGTTGTTAAAAAGTATGGAGCCAATTCAGGGAAGGAGTACTGGAGGGTAGTTTAGTGGATTTTCAGGTATCTGAGAGGGACTAACAGTAGGGATTCTTGTTATGTAGGGTCAAGGTCTTCATTACATGGAGTCATAGGTTCAGATGTGGCAGGTTACTTGGATGACAGGTGTAGCATCACAGGTTGTGTGGTGGTTAGTCTTCAGTGTTGAGCTTAAAGAGGGATACAAGCCAAGGAATAATTTAAACAGTGTATAGGTACAGGTATAGGTGCATCTGTTTATCTCCAAGTGGGAGATTGTTAGGTTGTGGAGCTAAAAGCTTCACCAAGATGCAAACAGGAAGAGTTACAGAGGTTACGGAGGTTGTGGATAGTTTTAGAATGAGTTGCAAGGCAACCGACATCAGTCTGATCAATCAATGTTGATCAGATAGCAGTGAAGAAGCAACCAACATTGGTTACAGTCGGCCGACATCAGTCAGGGAGGAGCTGACGTCGGCAGCCTGTACGTGAACATGCAGTTTGCATGTTGATTCCATAGAATCTATTTTTGGACTATTAGTTTGCATGTTAAAGGCTAGCTATAGTCTTGAGTTTCGCATCTAATTATTGTAATTAAGATAGTCTAATTATTGTAAGCATGAGATCTATATATAGACTCATGGGTTGTATTGTAAATTAGTGCTAGAGAGTAAGAGAGCAAATAAGCTCCTTCAGAGAGAGGAGAGCAATGGTGTGTTCCTCCTAGTGCCACAGTACCAAGTGTGGGTGCTGGTTTGGAGAATCAAAAGGGTTCTTCGTATATGTATTATCTTGGTCAATAGGTGAGCATGGCTTCTTTTGGAGATATACAATGGTGAGTAAGGTCTAGCAATTTGCAAGTAGCAGTAGAGAGCAAGAGATCTACTTGGAGTATGGTTGTGTACTTGGTATACTGGCAGTGTTGTTTCTGATTGGTGGAGGTGAACATCAATTCTGTATTGGAGTTGATTGTTGGGACACAGAGAGAGAGGGAAGAAGGTCTTGAGGTGTGGCGAGCCTTTGAGGTGGAAGAAGAAGTGGCATCTTCTTTATTGTATTTTTTTTGAGTGATTATTAATACAATTGTGTATTGTCTCTCATATTCCTATGTTGTTTCATATTTCTAGTTACTTATCATTTTGGTTAAATTTCATGTTTAGTTGCTAATACAAGAAGTAATCATATGTGCTCTATTGGTGGAGCAAGATCCTGACAAGTGGTTACTAGAACCATGCTGTATAATTACAAAATTTGACTATGGTGTTCGAGATTTAATGTGGAAGCATGGGTTGCACCTCTTTTTTGCCAACAAATTGAAATTTGTGCCTCTTTTAAATGCATGGGCCCTACTACTTGTTATTGTGCCATTTGGGGATTAACAGGCAATAAATTGCCTTCTCTTGCCACTTGGACCGCCTTGTCACTTCTGCACCACGTCACTCTCCTTGTCTGTCACTTTGTCAATTTATCTTTGTCTTTCTTGTCTCTTCTGACTTAGTTGGCCCCCTAGGGGCAAACTTTTAATAGGTCACTGTATTTCAAGCTCTTGATAATGCTTTCTCAGCTTAAAATGAAACAGCTATTTCCTTCACTAAATTTTGACGTCCACCTGGCCATCAAGCTTTGAAAACCAATAGATATACCATCCTCTTGAAATTGATAGCTTCTCAAGTGTCATTGCTTGAGAACCAATGGCTAAACCATTCTGCTCAACTTGACATCCACCGGGATGTCATCAGGTCCATTGCCACGTCAGTTAGGTCCACGTGGCATCCTCTCAGGCACTTCTCCATCCTTGAATTTTCTTGGCACCTGTCCCTTTAAAAAGTCCTTTGACTTGGCCAGAAGTCCCCCACAAGGGAACCTACCCTTTAGGGTCCTTCAGTGGGTCCCTTTGTGTTTGTATTGCCCTCTTGGGCTTCTATGAGCAAATTATTTGCAGACAATTTCCCTGGGTAAAAACCTCAGGTCACTTTGCTATGTATTTTTGTTGACAAAATGTCTGTGTAAATCCTATTTGATGATTTTGTTGACTATTTGACTTCACCTAAAACCTTTGTAAAGTCTTTAGTGTCTACCCACCCTCCAAAAGGGCACTTTGACTATTTGAACTGCCCTTTGGCCAAGGGCAGACCCTTGAACCGAACCCGTTGAACCAAAATTTGGTTCAATGGTTCAAGGTTCAAAAGAGTGCGCTGATGAACCAAGGCCAAGCCCAATGAACTCTTTGCATTGAACCGAACATTGAACTTAAGCTATTGAACCAAGTACGTTGAACCAAGTTTGTTGAACCAAAAAATTTGGTTAAATAGTTCAATGGTACAAAGGTTCAACACATATTGTTTTGAGATGTTTGAACCGAAAAATGAACTCCTTGAACTTGAACCAAGCCCGTTGAACCAAAAAATTTGGTTCAATAGTTTGGTTCAACCATTATTGAACCAAGATATTAAACTTGAAATGAACCTTTGAACCAAGAAACTAAACCATTTGAACCAGGCCATGAACGCAAAATGTTGAACCTAAACAATCCTGAAATAAAACTAGCATGAATAGCAAGGGAGGAAGGGGACCAAAAATTTTACTTGTGGGCAAAATTTGGTCAACAAATTGGTGACTCATAGGGGAATCATGCCTGCTATGCTTAGAACCAGTTACCTAAAAATCCATTGGGCACAGAGTTAGGTGTAGCCATGAAAGAATTAACAATAGCCCAAAAGATCGAGAATCAAACATGAAGCTTTACCCCACACACAAAGGGAAACACACAAGGCTAAAAAAACACTACCTATGCAAACTGCACTTAGGGAAAATAGGAAAAGAAATTGAAATCAAACTACTATGTACAGCTAACTAGGAATGTTTGCCTCCCTCCTGGATCGAAAAGAAAACTTCTTAAGTCTCCTTCCTGGCAAGAAGACTTATGGTGGCAGGCAAGTAGCTAAAGGAAAATGAGATTTGGTGATTTTCTCCTCTTGCTGATCACTTGGTTTGGCTAGAATCCAAGTGGATATTCAAACATGCTCCCAATGTATACATACTCTATTTGTTCTTGGAAGCTTGCCTCCTATTGGTTCTTCAAGCTAGTGTTTCCCATCAAGAAAATGATTGCTACTGGCTCATCACCATAATCCCCTTGATATGCACCCTTGATTGGCTTGCTCTTATCTACCTCATGCTTGGGTTCCATGGTATGGCCATCTTCCTTGATGATTTCAAAGAAGATATCTTCAAATTCACTAACCCCATGAAGGGCTAAATCTAAAAACCTATAGCCTCTTTGTATGCTTGTTAGAACCCCAATGATGTCTTCTCCACTCTTATCCAGCTCATAGCCTCCTTAAAGAATAATGTAGCCTGCTCTGATGACTTCAAACAAATAATTCAAAGCATGAACAAGAGATTGTCCATGCTCCTCCATGTCACCTAAAGTGATCTCCTCCTCATCTGCACTCATGAAGTCTCCCTAATCAGTCATGAACTGAACATACTCCTCTTCACTTGCTTCTCTCAAGACAGGTTCCTCCTCAAGAAGGGGTGAAGTGGAATACTAATGGAAAAACTCATGTGGAAGAGGAGGCAGTCTTTGAACTAGAATCGAATGATTCTCCTCTTTCCATTTGGTCAGCACCTCACCTATATCAGGCATGGCCTGATAGTTTTCTTGGGGATGTGTAGGTGGGGTGCCTTTTGGTGATGGCTCCTCTACAAGGTCTGAAAGCTCCATCTCTCTCTCTCCTAGCAGTCTCATCTTAGCCTCTAATTCCTTAACCTGTTAGCTAGATAATCCTCATTTTGTACCTCTTGGGGCTCGTGGGAAACACCATAGAGATGGGGAGTGCATGAAAATTGTTGTGAAATGTAAGGAGCCCTTAAAAAAGGGTGGAGGGAACTTGAAAATGACTAACCTGATCTTGTACCTCACACTCTTGGATAATGTCTTTCACCCCCTTACTGTTCCATGACTCAACCACTTGATTCTAGCTCAAAAAATTTGGACTAGGCATCTCCATTGGGGTTGATGAGGCCATAATGTGAGAGGGCAGTGAAGATTTAGATTCTACTTCCCTTGCTGCCAAAATGGACTGTTACATCTGAAGGTTTTCCAACTTGATCTATCTATCAAGATTAGCCTTAAACACAAGATTTGCCATTTCAAAACTCTCTTCAATGCGATTGGGGAAAGGACTTTGATAGGCTTGATTTGGCTTATAAGTAGGGGTTGTATATGACTGATATGATGCTTGGGGCAATGAGTATGCAGGTTGATAGACTTGGTAAGGCTGCCTCTCATAAATACTCAGCTTCTCCTCCAAAGATGCAATCAAACCACTCACATCCATCATCTCATTTATAAGCCTGTGCCAATTGGCTCTTTAAATGGGAGTCCATTCCTTCTTAACCTAATTAAATGCATTTCTCACTTGATGGATGACATGATCAAGAACTTCTTGGCCACATCCCCTTCTGGTGTCAAGATCTACTACATATTTTTCATATCCCAGTAGTGCTCACTTGAAGGCAAAAATGGGTTAATTGGTGAAGAGACTGGGTTGAGTGGGAGCAGTGACGTAATGAGAAGACTAGGCAAAAGGCTGATATAACTCATGAAAGGGTTGGGACTAGCCATATTGAAACTAATAAGGATCAAAATAAGGTTGGTAAGGATCATAGCCATGATGGCTAAAGAAAAAAGGGTCCATGGCTCTGAACGATGGGATTATACATACCAGAATGTTGTTTCTTGATGATATGGTACCAAAATTGCTTAACTAATTGATTTAACTTAGAGTCGCCATTGGTGTTTGATGCAGAAGCCTCTAAATGCTGGTTGGTTGAAGAACACACCAGAATTCTTCAATTCTTTGGACAAAACCTATCCCAGTCAGTCCCACTAGGTGTGCCAGAACTGTTGATGCAAGAAAGTGCACCCAGTGGTAGAGAAATAGGTTCCTGCCTTCTCCTCGCAACATGGAAACTCTCCTCTCACCTATGAGACTGATGAAACTAGAGGAGAGAGTCTCTAGATAAAGGCTAGCTCCCTTTGATGCATCGTGTTGTTTCTAGCAAGTGCAAAACACACACACACACACACACACACACACACACACACACACACACACACACACACACACACACACACACACACATATATAGATAAAAAAGGGGGGTGAAAAGGGAGAAAGATGCAAGAAAATAAACCTACTCTAAAGAGGTGATGCACCAAAATAGGTCAACCTTCACACATCCACTCTTAGAACCAGACAACTATGTACATACTCTACACATTTTGCAAAAAGGACCAGGCTGCAAAAGACTGGCAAGGAGGCTTTCATGAAAACACAGGAGATAGAAAACCACTAAGGTGCTGTGGAATACACACTATAAGTGACTCTTTCTATTCTAGTCTTCTCAAATGTTAGCTCTTCTCCTTTCAGCTATAGAAATGGTGCCTTGTAGATGATAGGTCTACTGGTGTTGAACTTGTGAGAGCATCAAGAAACAATGACTGGACATAGACAAACACTCAAGGCATACTCTGAAACACCTATCCAAATGGAGGTAACAGACTGCATTTTATTTGATTTAGGTGAAATTTTTCTAGGTCTGTACCTTTGCAAAAGTGGAAGAACCAATTCTTCTCCAAAATGAGAAGTTACCATATATAGAAGAAAGGAGAAAGAGACTTGGCACTTCTTTGACAAGTTGGCCTGTCGCGTCCCATTGGAAAGAGGAAAACACTATTGTGTTGTCATCATTCTAGAAGAAGCCTACTAGAACCATGCTATATAATTTCCAAATTTGACATTGGCATTCGAGATTTAATGTGGAATCATGGGTCGTGCCTCTTTTCTACCAACATATTGAAATTTGTCCCTCTTTTAAATGCATGGGCCCTGTTGCTTGTTATTGTACCATCTAGGGATTAATAGGCAATAAATTGCCTTCTCTTGCCACTTAGACCACCTTATCACTTCTGCACCATGTCACTCTCCTTGTCTATCACTTTGTCAATTTATCTTTGTCTTTCTTGTCTCTTCTAGCTTAGTTGGCCCCCCAGGGGTGAACTTTTAGTAGGTCACTACATTTTTGGCTCTTGATAATGCTTTCTTAGCTTAGAATGAAATGACCATTTCCTTCACTAAATTTTGATGTCTACCTAGCCATTAAGCTTTGAAAACCAATGGATATACCATCCTCTTGAAATTTATAGCTTTTCAAGCATCATCGCTTGAGAACTAATGGCTAAACCATTCTACTAAACTTGACGTCCACTGAGACATCATCGAGTCCATTGCCACGTCAGTCGAGTCCACGTGGCATCCTCTCGAGCACTTCTCCATCCTTGAATTTTCCTAGTACCTGTCCCTTTGAAAAGTCCTTAGACTCAAATGAAAGTCCCCCGTAAGGTTACCTACCCTTTGGGGTCCTTCAGTGGGTCCCTTTGTGTTTGTATTGCCCTCTAGGGCTTCTGCGGGCAAATTGTCTGCAAACAAATTCCCCCAGTAAAAACCTTGGGTCACTTTGTTATGTATTTCTATAGACAAAATGTCCACATAAATTCTATTTGATCATTTCATTGACTGTTTGACTGTGCCTAAAACCTTCAAAAAGTTTTTAGTGTTCACCCACCCTCCAAAAGGGCACTTTGACTATTTGAACTACCCTTTGGCCAAGAGCAGACCCTTGAACTAAACCCATTGAACCAAAATTTGGTTCAATGGTTCGAGGTTCAAAGGAGTGCACCGATGAACCAAGGCCAATCCTGATGAACTCTTTGCATTGAACTGAATGTTGAACTTAAGTCATTGAACCAAGTACATTGAACCAAGTCTGTTGAACCAAAAAATTTGGTTCAACGGTTCAACAGTACGAAGGTTCAACACATATTGTTTTGAGATGTTTTAACTAAACAATGAACTCCTTAAACTTGAACCAAGATTGTTGAACCCAAAAAATTGGTTTAATGGTTTGGTTCAACCATTATTAAACCAAGATACTAAACTTGAAATGAACCTTTGAACCAAGAAACTGAACTATTTAAACTAGGCCATGAACCAAAAAATGCTAAACCTAAACAATCCTAAAATAAAATTGGCATGAATAGCAAGGGAGAAAGGGGACCAAAAATTTTACCTATGGGCAAAATTTGGTCAACAGGAGGAACTAGTAGATTTGTAAAAGGTTATCGAGGAGGTGATAATAAAGTTACTCTCTATGAGGGATTTAAAGTTGCATTAATTGTCTATTGAGTTGATCCTTTACTATCATTTAATTTGACCTTATATGGGGCTTTGTTGTTACTCTTATTAGTTATATCTATTTCACTTATGTACTTAAGTCTACCCATTGAAATGAGTTTGATTTATCTTTCATTTAAAATGTGACATAATTCAACGAAAGAAGAGAAACATTTGAACATGATTGTCTTATGAAAAACTAGTAGAAGACTTTATTTGAAGAGTTCCTATAAATCCTGATTTGCCATAGGGCTAGTCATCTTAGCCAATATGGTCTTGTATCTGACAACATACTCGGTGAGAGGCTATTTCATTTCTATTTTTGTTGTGCAATTTGGGAATATGAAACCTTATTATTGATATTGATACTAAAATGTGTTAGGAACATGTTGGCAAGAGGATTGAATGCATTAACTGACTAATTCAGTAGACTATAAAACCATTGTAATGTATAATCATTGAGGCTCCTTAGAAATAACTTAGTTAATAGCCAACCATTTGGCAAATAATCCAAACATTCTACATGAAAAGCTCTCAAACGTGTCTCTAGATCACCCTTGCCATCATAAAGAGTGAGCTTAGGCTATAAAAATCTAGGTGGCAAGGGTGTAGTATCTATATGTCATGCCAAAGGTGTATGTTATAGAGTGAAGGAGTCTAATGCCTATGTAGATCTAGTGGCTCAAGATGTTGCACCTTGGATTGAAGAGATCGAATCTCTTGCCTAAGGGATGCCACATTAGGAGATAGGGATGTACTAGCTACAATTGGTGGCATAAAAGAAGGTTGGGCTACTATAGGGGGTTTTTGTGACATAGTTTCCCCCATAGTGTCATGTGTAATTAGTGGCTCTATAGTTTGAGAAGACTCAACTTGTTTGGCCTTCTTTAGTTCCATGATAGATTTCAAGATGTTAGCATGATCAAAGGGCTATCCCCTGAGTCTTTCTCTAAAATTTTGTAAAATAAAATCTTTGTTGAGTATAATTTCATTGTCAATAATGGGTAAAAGTGGATTAGTAGTCCAATGTGATAGAACATGAGCATCAGTATGTGTCTCATCATTATTATTCTCATATTCCTCATTATAAAAATCATGTTCATTTAAATTAGTGTAATCTAGATGTGCAGGATCTATAATAAGGACTTGAGTTGATTACTTATCCATATTATAGGAATATGTTCTATCAATTTGGTTGAATTCAGGAGGGTTGCCACTAAGTCTTGCACTCCATCTCAAAGGAAGAGATGCAAGTAGTTTAGATGGCATAAGGAAAATAATAGAGTAGATTACATAAAAATAATCTAAATAATGAACTAGAATATGTATAAAAAGGATATCAAACTCCAAGTATGTAAGGTGATAGATCAAGATGTAGAGTAGGGACTAGTATATACAACTAGGGATTTTTCATAAATAGTATTTGCAAAAAACTATGAACTTTTGAATTTGAAATTGATTTTTTGAGCTAATTATGCAAGATAAAATCAAAAATTTATAAGAAATTACTTGCTTGAATGGGACTTGGTAGATGTAATTAGGGTTTTGAGATAACTAAATTATTTGGAATTACTATGAATTTTTGAAATTTGAATTGATTTTATGATTTTAATATTCAATCAAAATTTTCAAAAAAATAAGTGGAATAATACTTGAAAATTATTAGGATTTAGTTGATCCAACTAGGGATTTGAAATGATTTTTTTTCAAAATTAAAGTAATAATTTGAAAATTTTGCTATAAATTTGTAAAATTGAGCTTGAAAATTTTAGGAAATATTTGAAAATATTTATAAAATAAGTAATATATTTTTCCTAGTGGTTTGAAAGTGTTTGTATGTAAATAGGACCTAGTATGTGCAAACTAGGGTTTTAGTGAATTATTGAGAACATTTAAATTCATTTGTAGTTTTTTTATTTTTAAATTTAGGAAAAAATAGAAAAGTATTGCAAAAATTTATAAAAAATTAGCCTTAGGGTTGTTTTTCAAAACTTCAAAGTAAATCAAGTTCACCAAATGTTTTATTGAATTTGGGAAGCTATAAGTTTAATTTCCTAGATGGTATAGTGGTCTAGATTAATGGGAAACTAAATAAATAAATGTGCGTTAATTATCCTACTAATTTATTAATTCTAGAAGTGCTTAATTGATTTTTAAAAATAGCAAACAAGGGGTTAGAGAGTAAAACTTAATTGATTCTAGGCTGAGACAGAGGAGACAAAGGCTAAAAATTACTAATATGGCTGGGAAAACTATCAAAAATAGGATCCAAAAATCTATTTTTGATTAGATAAAAGCACTGGAGATGGGACACCTAGATTTCTAGCACTGTATTCTAAATTTTAGTGATGTAGTCTTTAGTGTCTAAGCTTTTTCATCTTTTTGGGTTCTATTCATGTAATTTGAGAGACCTTGTGCCTAAAATATCAAATCTAGTTGTTCATAAAGCTTTGTGCGCAATTGATTTTTTCTTTAAGGATCATATTTCCTCTTCATGCTTGATAGGTGATATTGAATCCAACTATAAAAATCGATTAGTGTGTAATATGCACTAAACATGTGATCACACCCCGTGTGTGGGCACACTACCTACATACCAATACTATGAAGAGGGATCAAATACAATGTTGTTCTCCTAATTTGAATGTGTACTGTGTAATCTTATGTATGCAATATAAGTGTATATAATTTTTTTCAATCTTGAGATGACTCATGACTGGTGTGAGAGCTTGGATAGGCTAAAAAAATAGTGGTTGACTATATGTAGAAAATAGGAATATTTTCTTGAGTATGCTTTAGTATATTTCTAGCTTGTGCCTTTTGAATGATTGCCAGCCCTTCTAAATGACCTTTGAATGGGATTTTATAAGGAAACTAGTGATATTGGGTTAGATGAACTCACATTAGGCTGAGAAAGGAAAAGATAAGGATTTGAGAAAATTTGACCATTTGAGACTATTGTGGACTTGGAAAATAACACTAAAAAGTGGACACCCTAGATCGCAACATTGTAGTCCAATTTATGGCACTATTGTTTAGGGGGAAAGGGACCCTAGGAGATATATTTGAACTTGTGAGAGGAGTTTGAGATAGTAGCAGATGAATCTAGAAGGCTTTAGATCACTAAGAGATAGTGAAAACCTGCCTAAGTGTGATGTGTAAGTGAGTAGGAGAGGCCTATGGTTTGGGTGTCATAATTCATGATCAAGTTTTATAAATTGAATTTTAGTATGACTATAGTGGGAGACTCAATTTGAGTAAAAGGTGTCAAAATGTGAATGGTATTTATAGATCTATGTAAATGTGTAGGCTTCAAAGAAGGAGGAGCCTTTGTCTGGGAATGAATTGAATCATGAGGTTGAGTTGGTGAAGGCATAGGCCATGAAAAATCCCTAAAATGTTATTGAGGCACTCAAAATATATTATTAGTGTGTGTATTTCAATGATTCCAAGGATAATAAACATATCTATATTGAGTACTATAATCTAGAATCACCTTAGGAGGTGGTAAAATCTTGTCTTTTGGCTATGCTATAACTGGATGAAGTGTATCAATATATTGCCTAAGTTGTTAATAATAAGTATACAAATGGTTACATGTACCATGATATAAACAAGTACATATAGTAGTATATGGTGAATATGATCTATCTATGGTATAAGAAGAATATGTTTATTATTGCTGGTGTATACTACAATCATTGGCCCAATGACTAACAAATCTATAGATTTAACAATAAGGTTCATATACCCATAATGATGGTAAAATATAAATCTTAGGTAAAGGTATTATACCATCACCAACATGTGAAATCATAATAATATCAAAACTAGGTTGAACCATATCAATGGATGAACTCAAAATAAGGTCAAAGTAGCATAACTAACATATATAGAGGAATCAAGCTAGAAGGATCATAGAATCTATCAAACTGGTAAGGCCCTATCATGGCATAGTCCATAAGTATAATCCAAAGAGTCATAATATTTAATAGAGGATTATTTTTTGAGTGCTCCATCTTAGATCTGTGAACATCATAAGAACTAATATTAGGTACTATAGCAAGAGAAAAAACTACAAGAATAGAACTAGGAAAATGTTGTATAGAAGAATGATATCTAATTATCTCTACATATTTATCTTGAGCAAATCCAATGAAAAATGGATCATCTAAATAATATCCATCATCATAATCAAGAGTATAAATTTCAAAAATACATGTATTAATGATTTTATTGATCAAAGAGGCATGGTAAATGAAAATTCTTAATTTTTGCTAAGGTAGTTAAAATTTCATCAAATGGTTGTTTATGAGATCGAGGTCATAAACAAGGAGGTAATTGAGTGATTATGTTAGGAAAGAGATCATAGTTTTTTATTTTTAAAGTTATCCCATTTGGTTCATCATCATTTTAATTTCAAAGGTTAGGTTATATGTTTCCTATTAATTCAAGATGGCCATTATAACCTCTAATAGAGTTGATAGGATAATTAAAATGTTGTGATTCATGAAATGGGTTTTTAGGTAGAGGTTCAAGGGTGGGTATTTTAAAAACACATATTTCTTAAAATTATTCAAAATTCTAAGGATTTGTCTCTCCTTAAATATTCTATATATCACCATTATAGGAAAATTTAACACAGTGGGAGGCTGACAAGGCAACTAATCTCATGTACTATGTCCAAGATCAATTGAGTAGTATATTACAAGAGAGTGGAAAATTAAATATCATGAATTTAAAATATACCATGATTGGGGAACCATTATAGGAAGACAAACACAACCTAACAAAGACATTTTATTCTATCATATCCTTGACATGTACTTTGCATGGATTTAAGATTGCATTTAGAGTATTCAAGCATTTTAATAAAATAAAGGGAAGTAACATAAGTTCTTGATAATTAATCAATTAAATCACATTTAAATTGGATATGTCTTATTTTTATATTAATAAATAATTTTGGGTCATCCACACAAAGTAATATCTCATTGGGAATCATTGAAGAGATAGGAAATTTTAGTGAAAGAGATGTGTCCACTAGTTTATCAACATGGATATACATGTATTTTCACTGCTGAAGGGTGATATATTAAAATCCAGAGAAATTAGATTATTTCTCCATGGGTTAAGGTTGAGGGATGTTCATTTTAACCAATAATTTTATTATTCAATTGTGATGACAATGAAAAATTCTCATAAGTTCTAAGAAAAGAATCTAAGATGGGAGATGTGAAAGTTTCACTATGGGATCCCATTCATCATAACTCATTAGAGTATTATTGGATAAAGGTGCATAATTTTGTAATAAATATTTTTAAGGTGTGTTGGAATTTCATTGAAATTTATGTTGATAAGGCATATATATTTTTGTTTGGTTAAGATGGGTTGACTAGTTAAAGGTACTTATTCTATCTTAGTCGATGTGATTGTATCTTTGGTAATTGTGTTTTTGAGTAAAAGGAAAATAATTGACATTTTTTAGGTACCCACTTGGGATGTCTTATTTTTAGGAGGATTATAGCTTATATATATATATATATGGTATTAGAGTTATTATCACTTGGTATTTTTATAGTTGATACTTATCTATTTGATGGTTCTTCATGCACCAGTTCTATGAGATGGGATGGGTAAGCATCTTGAATAGTGGAAAACTTTGGAAAATTGATATAGTTTGAGGTTGAATATTGATCAATATAAGAAACCAATTTCCTTAATTTATTCATGTGTAAAATTTTCATCGTTTATACTATGATATACTTTCAACATTATTGGTAGTAGGATATTGTTTAGTATTATCTTGATTTTTATAGTTAGGAGAAGGATCCTTGTAAATGGTTAAATGAGCATTTCCTTGACTTAAAGATTCATTTTGTTTAATTTCATGAGAATTATACGTTATTTATTAATATTTTTGACATTTACATATAATTGATTTAGGATCAAAGTTGGCTCCAAGGAGATAATTCATAAAATAAATTTATAATTGGTGACAAGTTTCATGAGAATTGCCCCAACTTGCATGAAACCAAAAAAAATTGTGGGGATCATACCAGTGTTTAATAGGCCACATAGGATCAAGATCTCATTACGAAGGTCATGGAAGAATATTTTTTATTTATTTTAAGGAAATAGGTTTGTGTGCATCCATATTATTTCTTTGAGAAAATCTAGAGCTAGGATGATAATAATTATTAATTAATGGATTATGTTCCATGATATTTGACTAACATCAAATTCAAAATATAATATACTTATCTTAATCTATAATTAACAAGGAGAGTTAACATAGACCTTTACCTTCTAATTCATTTAAATGTCAACATGAGGATATAAATTTAATAGGATGATGTCACTATATGTGCACACTTTATCCTCTAATTTGACATTCTACTAATCATAATATAGGATGTTGGAAATTATATAAGGAAAGAAATTCTGAATTAAACATTCATATAAAATCATGAATTGAAAAATTACACTAATTAATGCTTGAAAGCTTCCTTAAAACAATCACATACAAAGCTGAAAATCACAAAACTAGAAATTAAACACTCAACACATAAATAAAATAAGTAACATGCTTCGATAATTGATGGATCAAATTGTCATTGCAAGAATTCTAAAGTGGGACCTTCCTCCTTTAGAATAAATATTCAATCCTTCCTATTAAAATAATAAAATTGACTCAGAAATTGTTACTCATATTAATCAAATGTAGCAAGGAATTACTACGAGAAAATTACAAAAACAATTGTCTTACAAAATTTTCTTCTACTATATTCATCTAATTTATCTCTACATACTTTCTCAACCCTATTACTATACACACACCCACACACACACACACACACACACACACACACACACACAAAATAGGGTATAATATATTATAAAAAATGAAATACATTTCAAATTAAGAAACATTGATATATAAGATAATGTAAAATGGTTCCTTCTACCAAGGTTGTCATTTATATGGAACTTGTGATGCTACTTCAGGACAATCTAAGTTTTTTAACCTTAACCAAATTTATTAACTAAGTTCCATGAATGTTGTTATATCTTCTTTGAGTCAGTTGATTTTGGAATCAAATTCTATTGTGCAACCATGTAGTGGTTGTAGGATGTTTTCTCATGATGAATTTCCTTTGTTTTAGGATAGACCACAAAATGTTCCTTTGAATGTACCTATTGATTCAAACACATTACAAATAAAACCATATAATATTAAAACATAAATATAATATACTTGACTTTCAAGACAAAATTTTAAATATTCAAAGATACATGATAGCATAATGTTATTGAAAAACATGGTTATCTTATGATAAAAACTTATGGGAAATGGTCTAGAAACATGGTAAGCTAAAAGGGTGAATATGGAAAATGTGGACAAAAATCATGATAATTTTAGGGCTCATCACACCCCCAACTTAATATTTTTCTCATCCTCAAGAAATAAAATTTCTCATCTCAAACTCATAGATAAATCTAAACTCTACATGATCAATGACACCACTAGATAGATGAGCATAGAATCAATGCCTTTGTTCAAAAAACTACCAATTTATAACTTCCTTAGCTGCATCCAATGGAATCTTGTCCTACCAATATGTTATGGGGTACCTAAATAAAGGAGGATTAAATCTTATAATCAACAATCATGCTCCTATATCCCCTAAAATCATAATTTACCTTGTTTCTCTTTCAAAAGCTTCTTTTAAATTAAAAGGTAGTATGGCTCCTTGTTCTTCATCTTAGGGGTGAGTTATTTCCATCTCTCTAAGTAGGATTATCATGTTGATGTCCCAATATAAGTTATTAATCCCAAATATAAATCCTAAGATTCATCATTATTGTTATCAAACCAAGCCCTTCTTTTCTCAGCATAATGTCATCCCATTCTAACAACACAATTTTAGGTGTTCCTGATTCTCATCTGATTATCAGTTGACTTTATATTTTCTTTTTCTTATATTCTATCATCTCATGACCTCTCCTATGCTCATTCACAAGATATGCTAAGAATGTCTTTAAAAGTACATCTCTAAAATACAATTTGGGCTTCCATTCTCTATCATATGGCACAACATAGTTATGAAGATAAAATTCACACAATTGTTCTTGTTCCTCTTTTTATATTATATTTTATATTTGAAAAAAAAGACATAGGGTCTAGTACTTCATATTTAAATTCATAATAAATTCACATGAATTTAAATCTATGCCATTTTTCTTCAAGGTAAATTGAATACACCCTTGTAGGAAGTCTACAGTCAAGGATTGCCTAAGTGAGATTAGCCAAATATTTAATTTTGTGATTTAGTATGGATATATTTTATTATTTGGTTATAAATTCTTCCTTTAATATCTTGTTTTAGCTTGTCAATTCTCTATATTTTTAGACCAATTGACTATCCATTTCATCATTATAGAAAACATAATGAATGAAGAATTATACCTAATTATTTTGTCAATTATGGAATTTATCTACTATTTTCCTAATACAAAAGGCTATGAGATATAAGTTATAGTGTGGTTATATGTTGGAGGTTGCATCTGATAAGCTACTATAACAAGTGTGTCTAGTCCATTCCCTAATTGGTCCCATAGATTTTTCTTTAGATATTCAATTTCTTTCATAGCTTGTTCCTAGGTAGGAAATTATTTTTGTATTGATACAGGGGATTGCTTCAATTATTCTATTTCCTTGTGGATCTGCATTTGTTCTTATTAAAAAAATTTGGGACCTTGTCTTGCTTTTTTTATTTCTACATAACTATGTACATTTCCTTCTTGAAAATACTCTTCTTGGAAATATTCCTCTTCCTTATCAGTTCCCATCTCATCAAAACTGGATGCTTTAGGTACCTCATCACTATTGGTAGCCAAGATGTTAACTCGTTATTCTTTTGTTTTTTGATTGATTTCTATAATAGAATAAATTTTGGTTCCTATCCTCCCTCTCATCTTTCCTCTGAGTCTATGGGACCTTCGAGGACCATATTTAAATTTAGCCTTTTTAGTGGCCTTGGTTAAAGGTGGAAGTTCTTCTTTAGATGCCTCATATTCATGTTGGAGGATCAATTTCCTCCTCCTTATTTTATTCCCCTTGCTTATTGAATCTTCCTCCACAAATCTTGTTTTTGATGTAGGTTCTTATGTGGCTATAGGAGGATCCTTTTTTGTAGGTTCTTGTGTGGCTATAGGAGGATCCTTTTCTGTAGGTTCTTGTGTAGTTATAAGAGAATATTATTTTATTTCCATTTGTTCTTTTACCTTTATTTCACCTTCTACCTCTACATCTTATTCTTCTTATTCCTCATCATCATCACTTTTTACACTTCAAGGAAATTGAAGAAAATCTTTACAATTCACATTGGGCCTAATCCTATGCAAGCAATCTTATCAATTAATGGAATTAAGAAATGATAAGAGAGGACTCTAGGGTTACATTTTTGGAATGAATATACCATTATTGTGAGCATATTAAGAAAGAAATTGGGAATGTTTATTGTAATACCATGTCGTAGGTGGTTCATAAATATGAAATGAACTCTATGCATCATGGAGGATCTTCCTTCAAAGGTAAAGTATCTGAAGATGAATACGGATGCTCTTTCCCATATTTTTTTTTAATATAAAATGTGTCATTATTTTCCTTGAAGTCTCTAATATTTCATCCACTCTATTGAATTTTTGTCTTTCTACTTCTACATCAAAATTTTCCTATCATAATTCTCCTATTTTGGGTAATTTGGTTACCCTAATGATGATAGTTTTGGTTAATTTTATCTCCATTGCTTTGACTATTGCCAAATTTTTGTAAAATAGTCTAAAAAAATCCTCTATAACCCCTTGGTCAAGAGCATTTAGCTTCTCAAAACATGGAACCCAACCTACATTCTAAAATAGGAACATAATTTATGGGTCACTAGTCAAGGGAGAGATGTCGAGTCACTCATGCTTAATAAGGTATCCTCCCATGTTATAAGATAAAATTTTGGTTGAAAGGGATATATTAGGAATGAATTTTTGAGATTTAAATTGATTTTTGGAAAAGAGATAATTGGTTTAGATTATGAAAAATCTCCAACCTCAACTAAAAGTGGTCACTTTTCCTTAAGGTATGCAGTTGGCATGCATAGAAGGATTTTTTAAATGACAAAGGATAGATGTGGTGGTGGTAGCATTTAATGGTCATGTCAATTAGGTGAGTAAGAATATTTTCTCAAGATGTATCAAGTAAGTGTTTTAATGAAAGTTTTTAATAACATTAACAACCATAATGTAGAGAATAATTGAATCTTATGTAATGAAATAAGTAAAAATAATTATATTAGTAATTATAAATACCTTTTGATTAATGTATGAGTGATGAGGATGTTGAGCTGATGTTAGAAAAGGGTGGCAGTCTTACCAACATGATCTAATAGGGCCATACAAAAGGTACTTAGTCAAAGTGGTGGATGTGAGGTTCATTGGGCATGCATTATCCATTGGTTGGAAGAAATATTTCTTCATGAAACATTTTATATGATATTTGAGTAATTAAATGTATGACGGAGTTAAAAAAATTCATCCTACAACAAGAGAAATGGTTCATATGGCAACAAAAATTATCTTGCACTAACAATAATTGTCATATAGCAATAAGAATTATCTTGTAGCAATAATAATTTTATTTTATAGAAAAAGGAAAGTGATCCTAAAGAATTAATCTGTAAGCAAACATATGGAAATAAAATTTTATTGCTATGGATTTTAATGTTTTATGTTTTTTTAATGAATATTGATAAGCTAGTGACTTGGTTTTGTGATTCAATAGTCATCAACAATGCTCAAAGGTTTTCATTGCTTAATTATACACACACACACACATATACATACATACATACATACATATATATATATATATATACACACACACATATATATATATACATATACATACATACATACATATATATATATATACATATATATGTATATATCTATATATATATATATATATATATATATATATATATATATACATATATATATACATATATATGTATATATCTATATGTGTGTGTGTGTGTGTGTGTGTGTGTGTGTGTATTTGTTTATATTTTTTAGTTCCAACTCAACTAAAATTGGGAAAGCTTAGGAGTTAGGACTTTATTCAACTAAAATCAAGGCATTGTGAATGTCTTGTTCGTGGTTGTAAGAAGCTTATTTTTCTTGGAAAATATTTGAAAAGGTTTTATAGAAACACCATTAAGTTGTAGGAATAGGTTGGTATGCTTCATGAAGAAGAGATATATGTTGATATTCAATAAGTTGGTAAGAGAGTCTTCTTGGAAAAATGTTTTTTGTACATCACGATCCTATGGCCATTAACACGTATGTGGAATCGAATAGATTCAATGCTCATGAGCTTCACAACTATATTATCAAAAACTTGCTCAATATTGTAAGGTCTAAGCCATTTAGACTGAATATTTCACTTTTGATCTTTATATTTGGAATCAAAGAGGAGTGACTAATCACCAAACTATAAGTTCTTAATCTTGATGTTTCTGTCATGCTAACCCACTCATTGTCTCTACACTATTTTAGTGTGATGAAGTGCTTCCTTTCTAAGTTAATCAAGTGCATTTAGCTACATGATCCTATCTTGTTGAGTTTGGGATATTTCCAAACCCAAGTCAAGTGTTTTACTTAATGTTTTATGCTCAAACTCAATGGGAAAATTAGGTTTGTTACCATAAAATAGATCATAAGGAGTGATATTAGTTGTGGTTTTCCAGGTGATCCTGTAAGCCCAGAATGCTTCCAAAAGATGAGTTGACCAATCTTTTCTATGCAAGCTAATAGTCTTAGTGTGTATATTTTACAATTATTTATTTTTAACTTCCACCTAACCAATTAACTAAGGATGGTAAGGGGTAGAAATTTTATGTCTAATTTCACATTCTTTTATCAAGGCAGTAGTGAGATCTGATGTGAACCATGATCCTTGGTATGTGACCAATTCTCTTAGCATTCCATAGTGGGTGAATATTAATCTATAAAAGTCAAAAAAAAATTCATCTTGGGCATATGTCATGGCCTTGACCTCAACCAATTTTGTGACATAATTAGTACACACTAGTATATATTCCTTATTATTGGATTTAGGATATACGGGACCCACAATATCAAGTCCCCAGTTATCAAAGGGTTCTAGAACCAATTGTTTCTATAATTGAATTTCATTAAAGTGGGTGGGTTTCCCCATATGCTATCATTGATTGCATCTATAGGTATACATCATAACATACTTATGCAAAGAAGAAAAATAGTATCTAGTAGTAAGTATTTTCATAGCAGCCCATTTTGTAAGAAAATGACCTCCATAGGGTTCATCATGGTAGGTTCTAAGAATGTCATAGGATTCATCTTCTTAGATACACCTTCACATAACTAAACCTATTACAACAATAAAGAGATATCTTAAAATCCAAGAAAAATGTCTACTCTTTTTTATTAGATGTTATCTTTCTCTTGGTGAAAAATGTTTTGGTACTGATCCTATAGTAAGATAGTTAATAATGTCTATGAACCAAGGAGATTGAATAGTTATTATAAAAAAATACTCTTTAAAAAATGAATCATCAATAATAGTTCTTTGTTCATCATTTTAAATCTGAGATAGAAAATAATATACTACATTATCTTTACCTAGTCTATCCATAATAGTAATGTTAAATTTCTATAACAAAAGCAATCATTTAATTATCCTACCCATTATGACATGTTTTTTCATCACATACCTAATTTTTGGATGATCCATGTGGATAAATAATTGGTAACCCATAATGTAGTGTTGAAATTTATTGATGGCATAGACAACTACAAGAAATTATTTCTCTATTACAGTGTAGTTGATTTTAGTCCCTTGAAGATTCTTGTTGATAAAATAGATTGCATAACTTAAAGATTCATCTTTTAGGCCAAGGATAGGTCTTAAGGTTGTGTTAGATGCATCTATGTAGACGTGAAAAGTCTTCTTTCAATTAGGCCCCCTTATAATAGGATTTATTATGAGAAGGTCCTTCAATTACTGAAAGGAAGTTTGATAATCATTATTTTAGGTAAATTTAACATCCTTATTGTTGATGCAATAGATTACACCCCTAGCAGGAGGCTGAGCTCCTACCTTCTTCACGCAACAATGGAAACTCCCCTCTCACCTGTGGGACCAGTGAAGCTGGAGGGGAGAGTCTCTAGATTGAGGGCTAGCTCCCTCTGATGTATCTTTCAGGCCCTAGTTTCTCCTACTGCTAACAACTAAAATGAAAAATGGGTGATGGAGAGAGAGAGAGAGAGAGAGAGAGATGCTAAAAATAGAACCTAAGCCTAAAAAATAAAAGGTGATACACTAGAAAAGGTTGATCTACTCTACCTAAAAATACACTTTCCACTAAGAACTAGCTCCCATACACTTCATCTAACGTGAGAAAATCTTCTACATCAGTGGGTTAGGGGTCCATGGAGATACAGGGAGGAAATAACTACTAGAGGTGTTCTAAGACACACTGCAGCAGCCTATCCACTTCACCTATACTCCTCTAGGGACACTTCTGACAAACCTGTAAAAGGAAACTAAAAAATTACACCAGACATGCTAAAATCATTCTACAAAAGCATTAAGAAAATGACTTAACATAGAATCAAGGCATAGACACATAATAAATATGTAAAACTTAGAATGGAGGTAAAAATGCTATGTTTTGATTTAAGGTAAAATTCTGGCAGAGCTCTGCCTTACAAGCCCAAGAGATTTTTTGGCAAAGTTTTGCCTTAAGGTTGAGAGTCAATCCTTTCTCAAATGAGAAATTTTTTAATATATAGGAAGATGAAGAAAACTTGGTGCTTCTTGGGAAATATTTTGGCACCCTTTTCTGTAAGTGGCTCATGTGTGTTGAGAGCATCGAGAAGAGGAAATCACTGTTACTAATGTGATTCTTCTAGAAGAGGCCTACTAGAACCATGCTGCATAATCACCCAAATTGACTTTGGCATTCAATAATTAATGTAAGAACATGGTTACACCTCTTTTCTATAAATAGACTACAGTTTATTCCCTCTTAAATGCCAATTTGGAGAAAAATAGGCCACACCACTCATTTGGTAATAACTCACCTTCCCTTCACCACTTGAATTGCTTTGTCTTTTCTGCTCATTATCTTCTTCCAGCTCTTTCAGCTCTCAGGGGTGATCTTCTGGTAGGTCACTATGTTCCTTGGGCTATTTCCATGATTTGGTGCTCAGGCAATTCATAAAACAATGGCTACTTCATTGTGTTAAATTTGATGTCTGTGTAGCCATCACCCAATAGCTAGTTTGCTTCCTTGAATTTGATGGCTTTCGAGACATCGTCATCCTTGGAAAACTATCAGGTCTTTTGTTTTAGGCCTTGTTCTTTGCTTTGGGCTTTTTCTCATAGACAAAAAGTCCACAAGAATTGGCCACTTTGTCTATTCTGTCAGGGTCCTTCGCTTTGAACTAGCAACCTCTTTGGACTGAGCTTCCCCTGAATTCCTTCGAGCTTTTTGTCTGAAGGAATTCCTTCAGACAAAAAGTCAAAGAATTTAGCCTATCACTTAAGTCTTTTATCCATTAAATCCCTTTGATTACCCTTTGAAATGTTCTCTGCCCTCTATAAGGACTTTTGGACCTTGAACTGCCCTCTACAAGGGCTTTTGGACCTTCGGCTATATGACACCTCATTGAACCAACCCATTGAACCATTCACTTGAACCATTCGTTGAACCAGTTCAATAGTTTAACACTATGCATTGAGCCAAGTGGTTGAACCAAATGTTGAACCAATGCATTAAACTAGTTTAACAGTTCAATGTTTCACACTGAGCCCCTTGAAATAAGCTGATGAACTTGCTGATGAATCGATGGAATTGAACTAAGCCATTGAACTAATTTGTTGAACCATTTCAATGGTTCAAAGCTTCACACTAATGAATTGATGCCACTGAACTAACTAAGTGAGCCAAATGATTGAACCCACTAATTGAACCAAGACATTGAACTAGCGCATTAGACATGAAGCTCAATGAACTCAAGTGGTTGAAGCAAGTGCTGATTGAACCAATGAAGCATTGAACTTAGTGGTTGAACCAAGCTAGAGCATTAAACCAGCCCTTAAACTAAGGTTGATGAACTGATGCAACCTAAAATGACTGGCTTTGAAAAGCAAGGGAAGAAGGAGACTGATTTATGGCCTATTGGGCAAAAATGGTCAACAAATTAGTGACTCCTAGGGGAAGCATGCCTGCTATGCTTAAAGACCAATTTCCTTGTAGTCCATTGGGCACGGATTCAGATGTAGCTTAAACAAAGTTAACAATATCCCCTCAAATATCCAAGAATTAAACATAGAGCTTTTTACCCTAGACAAAAGGGAAAACACACACAAGACTAAAAACACTACCTATGCAAATTGTACTTAGGGAAAGCAGGAAAAGAAATTGAAAGCAAACTACTATATATAGTGTTGATGTTTAAAATTGTGCTTTGTTTCAGATACCAACAATTGGAAGTTTCAAGATGTGGGACATGTGACTTGAAACAACCCCCAGATTTTTAAAAAGCTGGTCTCTTGTTTATATAAGGTGTTTGGGGAAAAGGGATAGGAGATTTTAAACAAAAATGCAAATGCAAAGAAATAAAATCTAACTATGGCAATGCACCTTAATGCAATTTTGATCCTTAATCCTAATCATAGTGAAACTATATGTAAGATTCAATTACATTAAAGAGAAGACGAGGCATGATCAATGTAAGAGATAGAAACAATAGAAATAGAGGCTCACAGTTTAGACTACTTTTGTAATGATATGGGAAACATCAACAAAGGCACAAAACTCTTTCTTCTTATTAATATTCAGTGATATAAAAGGCATAGAAACATGCATAATTACATTAACTTTACAACTTATGAAAATAGAATAAAGGCAAATGATATTCCTAATCACAACTCTAGGAAGTTTAAAACTCTTTTCAATGATTTTCTCAAAAAATTCTCTCTTTTTCTTTTGATTTATAATGATCTTCTATGGTGATCCTTGCATTCCTCTTTATAGCCTTAGATCTTCTAATTCCATCCCCCTCCTTTCCCGTGCAATTGTCAATTCTACCTTTATCACATAGGGGACAAACAGATGGTGTTTTCAATGTTTGCTGGCCCCCAATGAACTACTCCATCTATTGGAAATAACTCCTACTGAGTTTCCCTCTAGATTGTCTGCATGTTCCCAAATTTATGGCCCAAATTGAACTCTAACTGAGCTGAAAGTGTCTATATAGGACCCTCTATTCTGTTAAAATAGAAGAGGACACTTAGTCAACTTCTTGAAAATCTACTTATTTATTAGGATACACTGGAGAATGACACTTGGTGCTTTCCAAAACTTTTATTGAAGACATGTGGCACTTTCCACTTTCCCTATATTCTTACTATATCTTACTCAGAAATATTCTACCTTTGACACCTATCACAATCTACTTCTTTGACACCTGACAACTTAAAGAAATAAGACTCATTGCATTTCTTGATTGAGTAACCTTTAAAAGGGGCATGGAGATAGGTGGAAATCTTTGCTTCTCTTTGACCAAATGACACATTACAATCTCCTCTACTTTTTGCTATGTTATGGAAGTGTTTGGGATGCATGCTAGGCTCCTATGGATGGTGACACTTGGAAGCTTCTACAGACTTTAGAAATAAAACTCGAGACCCACCACAGTCTTTATTTGACAATGAAACTTGAAAAAGATCTTTTGGATGTCGGCATGTGGCTACCTCCACTACTTTTGGGAAGATACGTGGTGGCTTCTATTGCTTCTGAGAATGGAGTAGAAAGGGGCTTAGTTGATGACACTTGGCGGCCTTTGCTTGAATGGTATGGTTACGCCTCACTTGCCCTCTGAAAGGGCACTTGTCCTTTGGTCTATGGGATGCTCCTTTGAACTGCTCATTGAACTCAAAATGGTTCAATGGTTCAATGGTTCAATAGTTTAACACTGTATGCTATTTACACATAACTCAAGGTATTGAACCAAAAATATTTAACCAAGGCATTGAACCACCTTATTAAACCAAGGCATTGAACCACCTTATGTTAGATGCCGACACATGGTGGCATTTTCTTTCTCTTACAAAAACAATCCAGAGCCTTCTACGATTACCACTTGGTGCTTTCTAGCTAATCCTGATACTTATCTTGTCAAAGACTTTCACTAAAAAATAAAAGAAATGCAGCTGCTGATATGAAACACAAATACTGACACGTGGTGGTCTCTGATAAGTTTCTATTTAACATGCAACACATCTTGACTGACTTGTATGAAAAATGAAAGGTGCCTCAAACGATGCCACTTGGCAGCTTCTACTTCATTTCGACACAGCCAAAAATGAAACAAATGAAATAGAACCCGTGTTCTATTTTTAAACTTCACCATCAAAACCAAGGTATGCAAGAACAAAATTTATAGCACATGATTGAAAATTGGAATACAACGTAAAGTAAAAAATTACTCTACAGTTATTGACAACCCTAAGGGCTTTTAAGTTTGCTCAAAAAGAAACCACACTCCCACTAGATCAAAATTGCAAAATTTTACAGCTTCAACAATGTTGTCTGGTAGGTGGACCACTCATGGTCAGATAACCCTTGCTTGTTCTAAAATTCATTGAAGGCTAAATCAAAGTTAATAATATCCTTGTGCAAAAAAATTTGCAAAATTTGAACTGTAGCCTTCAATTTGAATTCGAGCTGAGAAACAAGAACCAAAATAGCTTCTACTTCTAAGACTGAGGAATCATCCCATAAGTTCTGAAAAACTATTTGATCATTATATTTGGCCAACAGTAATGGTTAAATTTGATCAACCATTAGCACCATGTTATCATCAAGAAATGGAGAAGGAAGACCTAATCGCACTAGATCTTCAATATGCTGCTTCATTTCATTGATGCCTTCTTTCATGATTTTGAGGAGCTCTCTGCAACTGTTGGCTGCAAAATTACAACTGAGAACCTCATTAACTCTCTTTGTGGTGACCATTTTGTCAGTTATTCTTGTGGCTACCAATGTCACATTTGAAGCATCATAGAGCTTTTGCAGTAATGTTTGAGAGTTTGTTACTCTGTTAGAAACTATAGTCAGAGTGTTCTTCATTGAATCCCCCACTTTTCACATAATTTTTGTGCATTTAATAGGAAGGTGAGAGAAGGCCTGAGCTGAATAATCTCTGAGGAGATTATTTTCCACATGGATTCATAGAGCTTTTTTACCAATTTTATGACTCCAAAATTACTTGGCCTATTATCCAGCTCTAGTGTTAGTTGTGTCACTTTCTGTTGCTCTGCTTGAAACTAGGCTCGATTGGCCATACTATTATTTTGCTCGGTTAGTAGCTTGTGTTGTCATTCTACTTTTTCCCACCTCAGGGTCCCCACAGCAGTGTTTATCTATGTGAGCTATGCCTTTAAAGAATCATTTTGGGCCTGGACTGCCCAATGAATTTAAAGAGAAATAGTCTCTTGCAACTGTTTATTCAAATTTGCTCTTTCATTGTCCTTTCCACCAATTTCTACAGTCAAACTATTATAGTTTGCCTTCTCTTTGGCCAAATTGGCCTCCATCTTCTATAGCCTCTATGATGTCTTCAAATAGTCTTCAATGACTACAGAAGTGGATTCAGTAAATAGCTCAATTCTATCATGGGGCCTAAAAAGGGACATGTTAATGGCCACTACATCCATTGAGTAATCCACAAGCTACATTTATTCAGCTAGCTTGATAACATCTGGTGACAAATGGGTCACCATTAATTATTGTTGAATTGGGTCAAATTATGACCGCAGATGAGTTGTAGCTAGTGCTTTATTTTCCTTTGTCCTCTTTTTCTCTCTTCGAGATTCCCTTGCCATTTTCACATCTGCTTGGGTCAGGAAGGTAGAAGGAGAGGTAATGTGCCCACCCACAAAAGGATGTCACTTTGGCAAACTATATTGAATAGCCAATTGTTGGCTATGGGCAATCAGAGGAGAAATTTTTTTGGGAATAGAGGGGGAGAAATGGGGTAATGTCAAAACTTGAGGTGGCACAGATGGGGCAAAGTGAGAAATGGGAATGGCAAAAGTGTCAGGGGATGTTATCTGGCTAGATGAGATGATCATGCCAATGGGAGAAGATATAGACTGAGAAGGAGAAGGAGGAATTATACTTACCTGAGGAGTGATTAAGGCACTCTATAATTGGCATTATTGGGTGTCCATCTCCTCTTCCATAGCCAACTAAAATTGCACCCTCTTTCATTTCTTGGGTGTCTCCTCTTCTAGATGTGTTCTCTGACCTTCCACATCTACTACTACCATTGATGATGCTTGTGGAGAATTGAGAACTTCAATGACTTTTGATGATGGGGAAGCTTTTGATGGTGAATGAACCACAATCTTTTATTTCTCCAAGATGCTGAGAGGTTGGGACCAAACTGACATAGTTGTTGTATCTACAGTTTGTTCTGAGGTTTGTGGCTCTTGGCTTGGCTTGGCTTCTTGCTCTATAGCCCATGTTGGAAAATTGGTTGTCTCTAAGCTAGATGTAGGGGAGAGATGGCACTCATTCCATATTTTTTCCCATCTCACATCTGTGTCCACATTCTTGAAACAATGTGTGGTTTAAGAAATCTCATGCCTATACTTCCAATAGGCTTCTATATTCTCTACATCCCAATCATTATTCTTTAATGCTCTTCTCAAGCCATAAGTCATTCTGACTTTGGGATCATAATCCCTCTACTTAATGTAGAAAGTTTCCCATGGTCTATTTTGCAAAGGGGGCAAATCTGTTAATTCAACATAAAAATTAGGAGCATCTTCTATAGGGTTTCTCCTAGTCTCCCAAAAAGGGTGGCCCTCATGTGCAATCTTGGTTGCAACCTTATTGTCCTTATCTAGGAAGTGATGTAACCATTCGGATCACATACCCATTTGTCTTCAGCTAACAGGAACCCAAGAAAGGCTAGCTTTTGAAGCAACAAAATTTTAGCATCCCTGGCTTTTAAAACTATGTTACCTACCATCCATGGGAGATCATACATATTCCTCTTTCATTTCTTGAAACCATAATCATTGTCTACTATTGACACTTTCTTGGTGACCTCTAAAAATGCTAACCTAAGAGTTAGAATCTTTGGAAGCAACATTGGTTCCCCATAAAAACTATGAAATCTTATAATCGTATGGTGGGATGCAAAGTAGAAGTCACACAGAATTGGGAAACTAGCCAGGAGGTTTGAAACACTAGGAAATAATCTATTCATAACTGGTTTAGGGATGAGGTGGCAAAGAGCAAGGGTAACAAATAGTTCCCAGAAATCATATGGGTGACTGGTCCTTGACAAAATATGTGTCCATGTAGACATAGGGATGGTCCTTTAGGGGTCAAAACTTGGGTCATACATGTCCAGATGCATATGTTGGGTGAAGAGGTTGGCATTCTAGTATAGCATGAGGTGAAACAAATAAGAAGAGTACCTAAACACTCCTTTTGATTTGAACTGGGCCAGTTGCTCCACCATTGTACAAGCAATTTGCTCTAAAAAGTTGAGCTGATATTCCTAGGTCTTGTCGATAGTCTTCAACCTAAAGAGGATATCCATTTGCTCTGCATAAACTACCATATCATCTTTCATGCCAAAGATGAAAGCCATCATGGATAGTGCATCTTGGCTGACTTGTGTGAACTCGCCTCTTGCTGTAGGGAGTGTGGGCATAGTAGTTTTGTCATCGCCCATTTGTAATTCAGTTCTTAAGAACCTTAACTGGGTATTGATGTTAGCCCACATCCTTTACATTTTAACAATAGTGGGAAATGTTGATGTACTATCATGGTGTAGGGCTAACATATCTCTGATGGCCTATAGTGTGATTTGCACTGTGAAGGGACCCTGTTGAATGGTGCATGAGGGTGCATGGAGCTAGTCTGCACATAATTCAACCAAGTCGAGGCATGGATGCACAGTTGGGATAAGGAACTATGCTAGTTGTGAGGTCCATATCCTCATGGCAAATGTCTCGTATTGCCCTACTTTGGCCCTCTGAAGGCACCTTTGATGTGCCCCTTATCTAAGGTTTTTTCTATTGGCTCTTTACAAGATTGGGTCCATGATTCCATCTGCATAATCCTTTACTTTTGTTAGGTCACTTGCTTGACCAAACTCCAGAATCTTGGTCTTTGGATAGGCTTTCAACGGTTGTGCAAGAGCTGAAGCATATGACTTACTTGCCAAAAACCTATCAAGGGATTCATATATCCTAGCTCCTTATTGTGAAGATGATGCTCCTTCCATATCTATGTCCTTTTTGTGATAACTGGTATGAAACCTTTGCAAAACAAAAATACTCTTACTGAAGCAAATTTACTAGGCGCTAAATTTTTTCACAAGTAACAGGATATTTTCTTGCAAATGAAGGAATGCTTGAGAGTTTGTAAACTTTAACTCTTGCTCAAGGTATTTATGGACCTATCAATCTCAAAAGGCATTAAATTTAGACAACCATTAGCAAATCCTACTCAATCTTCCTAGGACAACGAGATAGACACGTTACGCAAGTGGCCGTGCAAGGTACCTCAAAGATTTATTAAAGATTGGGAAACATTCAATGCTTCAAGAATTTGAAGATCTTTTATTATTTAAAAAATTCTTAGCCATTGAATCTATGTTTAAAAACACTTATTTAAATGAAAATCAAGAAAACATCAATGGGAAAAAACAATATGGGAAGGGGAAACTATCTAACTATAATATATTAAAGACCCAAGTTAACTAAAATGCTTCAAATAGATTCCATTTATGGGAATCTCTTCAAGTTTTCCTTCCATCGATTCCAACTCGAGTGAATTCTTCTACTTGCATGTGAAAATTTTATACATGCCAGTCTATAATGCTTCAAATTTAGTATGATGACCCAGCTTGGCGGCTCTTGCATCCCATTTCAAAATAATTGAGTCTACCTCAAAATGAGGATTTGAAGTCCATTTATCAAAATAATTCTTAACCATTCCCTAATGCTTAATTAATGAATCATGGGCTATATCCCTCTTCTCCTAAACCTCCAAAAGCTTTGCAAGTCTAATCTACATGGGGCCATTTTCCTTAATTTCAATTTGTTTGAATAGCTGGAGGGTAGGGATTTCCAAGATTAAGGGGATCATAGCAGACTTTCCATATCCCAATTCATATGGGGACATTTTGATCACCTAATTAGGTGTGATTCTATCAGCCCATAGTGCTAAATTAAGCACTTTATGCCATTCTTTGTGATGATTGGCCCCTATTCTTTTGATGAGTCTAATCAAGTTCTTATTAGTTGATTTTGCCAAACCGTTACCTTGAGGGTAATAGTTAGATGAATTTTTTAGATATATTCCATTTTTTAATGCAAATTCAGATACTTTAGACCCTAAGAATGCTTTAGCATTATCGGAAATTATAGTGTGAGGAGCCCCAAAGTGAGTGGTGATACTTCCTAGAAAATCTAGGATCACATTTTCTGTTGCTTCTTTGAGTGGGACTGCCTCGATCCATATGGTGAAATAATTTGTGGTAGTTAATATCCATTTGTGACCCATACTAGACACTGGATTTATCATTCCAATGAAGTCAAGACCCCATTGAGCAAAATGTTCATCGACAATTATAGGACTAAGGGGCATTGCTGCATTCCTTCTCATCCCCATGAAATATTGGCAGGATTGGCATTTTTTAACCAGTTGATAACAATCTACAAATAAAGTAGGCCAAAAATATCCTACCTCACTTATCTTTATGGCTGTGGTCTTTACAAAAAAATGCCCCCTTGATATTCCATGATGCATCTCATGTAATATTATCTTAGCCTTAGCTTGTTCTACACATCTTAACAATTTACCATCAAAATTTCTTCTGAAAAGGACCTATTTAATTAAAACAAAATGAACTCCCTATATCCTGTAGTATCTCCTCTTATTTTGAGGGATTTCTCTTAGATAAATTCCATACTTCATAAAATGAATCATGCTTGTGACCCAAGATTCATGATCAACCTCTTGTATCTTTAACACCGTCTCCATCTCTCCTTTATCTATCTCTCCAGGTATCATTTTCTCAAGCTCTTGGGTCATATATTGGCACAAACCCCTACCTTTGACTAACTTGGTGGGTTTGACCTCTACATCATATTCAAGGATATTATAAATCTAGTTGGCTCTTTTTTAAGTGATTTCTCCCTCCATGATGTATTCTCTGACATTTGGGTGACCTATAAGTACCAAAATTTTGCTCCCTGATACCATATGCCTAAATTTCTTGAGGGCTTTTACTATGGCATATGCTTGTTTCTCTACAAAGTTATACCTAGTTTCATAATCCTTGAGAGTTCTTAATAAAAAGGCTATTGGTTGTTCTCCCTCCTATTTATCATCTTTTTGTGTCAAGACAGTAGCAATGCTTAACTCTCCTCCATAGACATATATTACAAAAGGCTTGGAAAAATCTAGGTTTTTCAATATTGGGGTCATTGAGATAGCCTTCTTGACCTCTTCAAAGGCTTTCCTTCCTTCTGTAGTCCATTTTAAAATCAAGTCTTTCTTTAGTAAGAGTGTCACTGGCCTCACTAAGCCTACAAAATTGGATATGAACCTACTGACAAAATTAATCTTTCCTAAGAAGGACTGAACTACCTTCTTATTTACTGGAAGAGGTAGGTCCATTATAGCTACAATTCTCTCAAGATCTATGGAAAATCCTTCTTTATAGAATATATGTCCCAATAATTCACCTTGAGACATAGCAAAGATGCATTTCTTGGGATTCAATGATATTCTAAAATCCTGACATTTCTTAAAGACAGATTCTAAATGATCAAAATGATCAACATCATTTTTTGAAAAAATAGTGAGTTAGTCTAGATAAACTAGGATGATTTTATTTATAAATTCCCCAAAGGCTACATCCATAGCTCTTTGAAAGGTGGCTCCTACATTTGATAGGCCAAATGGCATCTTAGCGTATGCAAATGTTTCTCATTTGGTAGTAAAAGTAGTTTTGTACTAGTCTTCATCAGCCAACCAAATTTGATTATATCTAGAGAAACCATCTAGCAAATAAAATCTCTCTGATTCAGCCACAATTTTTAGAATTTATTCCATGGAGGGCAAGGGATAGTGGTCTTTCAGAGATGCTCTATTTAGATCTATGAAATCTACACACAATCTTACATCTCCATTCTTTTTCCTAATTGGTACTAGATTTGATACCCAGATTGAGTGCTTGATTGGAAAAATTATTTTGGAATCTAAAAGTTTTTGCAACTCATCTGCCATTAGAGGCTCAATCCTTATATTTATTGGCCTCTATTTTTTCTTGATGGGCTTAGACCCTTCAGTCAGTTCTATTGTGGCTGAATAATGTCTCTATTGTATGCATGAAGGTCTTCATAGGTCCATGCTATGACTCTATCATATCTCTTGCACAATTCAATTAGTCTTTCTTTTTCCACTTGAGTTGCAAAATTCCCCACTTTTAGTTTGTTCCCTTGACTCACCTCTATTTCAGAATAGTCTGCTTTGTCTACCTGGAACCTTTTCTTCTCAAGGCTTACATCCTCTAGATCAAATAAGTTTTCTAAGGTGATCAAGCCCTTGGGGAGCTTATTAGTCTTCAATTGTATAATATGATCCCCATATGCTTCCTCAATTTTTATTTGTAATTGATCAGCAAACTCATCTAATTGTTGTAAGAATGAGACTACCTGAACATCATTTTCAAATACTTGCTAGTTCTCATCATTATCTGAAATAGTCGGCCTTACTATAACTTTTACTGACTCATTGTTAATTAATAGGCCAGTTGCTAGATTAAATTGTGAGCCAATCTGGGCCATCCTATTAGCTTCAAAATTTTGACTCCTAGGGACTATCTCGATATTGAAAGCTTTAAAATCTTCTATTAAGTCCCAAATCCTATGTCTGTAGGATCTCATCCTTACATTTTTGGCTGCTGCCTTCTCTCTAATTTGCTTTACCACTAATTTTGAGTCTCCTTTTACTATTAGGTTCTTTATCCACCTTTTCTTGGCTAACAGGAGCCCATGTACTAAATATTCATACTCAACATCATTATTAGTACAAGCAAATTGGAAATGGATAGCCCTTAAAATTTTCTCACCATTTGGAGTAGTAAGACAAATTCTTACTCTAGCACCATGCTTACTTCTAGCCCCATCAAAATTTAAGGTCCAATTTTTTGAATTTTGAGTTATTGGTGCCTCTTCCCTTAGAACATTTGGGATTTCATGGTCCTCATCAAAAATGACATATGTGCCCAGACCAGTAAAGTCATAGTTTCCATATGGGTCACTATGCATCATAGCCAACAACTGGTTATTTTCTTCCTCTTGATCATGCTCAGTCCAGTCGCCTAACTCTTCAACAAAAATCTTCTCTTCCTTATTTAACATAGCATGATTAGCCTCTAATTTTTATGTTGGTTCATTAGTGATATGATCTTTTGATAGTGGTTCAGATAGAATTTTCATCTTCAAACCGTATCTAGTTCTCAAGATGAGGTGAGACCAATCAAGAGACATATATCCTCCTATTTTCATTGTAAAGTCTCTGAATAAACATAAAACAAAAATAGGAGGTATATTTATGACTACTATATCTTGGTTGACAATTATATTGGGGAAAGTATATAACTGCAATGGGAATTGTTTAATTCTCCTTATGGTTTATACTATTTTGCCATCTAGCTGCATAACTCCTTTTGTAAGGGGTTCATATTTTATTTTCAAAGCATCAGCTATTTGCTCGGGCATCACTGTAATACTAACTCCTAAATCTATCAATGCATTATGCAAGAGTTTCATTCCAACTATTAGATTCAAATAAAAAGGCTCTAGTTTGGATTTACTTACTTGTGCTAC
This sequence comes from Torreya grandis, assembly GCA_037957365.1. Classification (NCBI taxonomy): domain Eukaryota; kingdom Viridiplantae; phylum Streptophyta; class Pinopsida; order Cupressales; family Taxaceae; genus Torreya; species Torreya grandis. The sequence continues at coordinate 952,958 of JARHVA010005621.1, read as the reverse complement.
ATCATTTACAAAGGCTATTGTCCTAAGAGGAATTGTATCCTTGAGATTTTCTTTTCCAGTAGGTCCTTCTTTGGTAACAATACCTTTGGGCACTACTTGGCCTTGCAGAGATTTTTGTAGTAGTGTCTTTTATTCAAGAATAGCGAATATATCCCATATTGACACTTGTGCTAGAGTCTTCTTCAATTGATCGACTATATTTATTGGTCCCAAAGATTTAGCTCTTTGAACATAAGGATATCTTGTTTTTTATTGAACATGGGTAGGAGTCCCTTGATCTTACACCGATTGAGGCACTTCTTGTTTAATAGCAGTATTTATTTGTCCTTGAAGTGGAGGATTATTCATGACTTGACTATTTACAACCTCGAGTTGTTCCACCATTCTCCTCTTTGATCTAGTCTAATAATTAGATTGCACTACTAGTCTTTGAGAGGTAGATTCCTCATTCAAGAAGATTGATTCTTCATCTTCAACCCATGAGAACAAAGCATGTTCTAAGGCTATTTATTCCTCTTGCTTCAAGGACATTCCTTGCATATGAGCCACTAGGACTGAATTCTACATACCACAAGACTGGTAGGCTTGATTGTCACTGGTACTAGCAAATTGACCATCCATTCTTCTCTACTCTGCCACCCTTTGTTTTATATTTCCCTTAGGACAATCTCTAGGTGTATGAAAATTATTGCAAGGGAAACACTAGGAATTAGTATCATTCACATAATTATTTTACCTTAGAACCATCTCCTTATTTGAGTTGGGAGGAATAGTCTGTGAGGGTGTGGGAACTACAACCAATTGATTCACTGGCTGATAGTTAGTTTGTTTTGGAAGACCCTGATATTGGTTTGGTTGGGATGAAAATATATTTCCTTGATAGCCTTGATAAAGAGGCTTGGAGAAAGTATTCTATTGTCTTTTATATTGATCAGCTCATTGGAAAATGTTTTTAAGATATTCTTGATGTCATCCATCTCAGATGACTGAGCAGAGATAGGTTCTTTCACAGATGGTTGAGGGTAAGTGTACATAGGCACAGGTGGGCTTATAGATGTAGGAACTTCTTGAGGTAATGGCAAGGAAATTTCTAGGAACATGGGCATGGAAGGTCTTAGAGGTAACTTTCCAACATCTATTAAATTATTCTCAACTCTGACTACATATTCATAAGCCTCTGGGAAAGTGTGTCCTCCAAGTGACTGAATCATAATAGATATATATGAATTCAAAGCCTTAAGATAAAACACTATGGCCATACCTAGTAATGGTCTAGCTATAGCAGGGATTCTATCCCAAGTCTTTTGAAATCTAGAATTGAAGTCAGTCATGGCTTCCTATGGTCCCTTTTGAATGGTGATTAACTGTTGTAACAAAGAAGACTTATCACCCTTCTCTGCAAATCTTTCAAAGAACAGATCTCCTAGTTGATCCCATGCAGATATGGTATTTGGGGTCAAAGACTGATACCATTCTAGTGCCTTCCCTTTAAAATAATTTGCTAATAATCTTATGGCCACATTTTACTATGTGACAACATTATAACATAGACATCTGATACATCTTGAAGATGTTCCCTAGGTGTTTTAGAGTGTTGCCCACTAAATTTGGGTAGAGCTTTTAGGGCATTTACTGGGATAGGATCCCAAATGGCTGGTGGTGTTGGGATGATTAAGGGACTACCAGTGTTCCAGCTTACATAATTTCTTGGGGGTATAGGGGCTCCCATATTTAGTATTGGTATAAAATAGTTAGTTCTTCTCCTTGGACTATTTACCAAAGGTGGCAAAAGAATACTTGGATTTGTAGCAGATTGTGATCTAGTGACTGGTCCACAACTCCAACTCCTTGTAAATCTTTGGTTCATATGGTCTTGAAAGAAACTTCAAGACTGGTCCCACTGGGTGTGCCAAAAACTATTGATGTTTAAAATTGCACTTCGTTTCATACACCAACAATGGGAAGTTTCAAGATGTGGAACATGTGACTTGAAACATCCTTTAGATTTTTAAGAAGTTGGTCTCTTCTTTATATCAGGTGTTTGGGGAAAAGGGATAGGAGATTTTAAATAGATGCAAATGCAAAGAAAGAAAATCTAGCTATGGCGATGCACCTGAATGTAATTTTGATCCTTAATCCTAAGCACAGTGAAACTATATGTAAGATTTAATACATTAAAGAACAGATGATGCATGATTAATGTAAGAGATATAAACAATAAAAATAGAGGCTCATAGTTTAGACTACTTTCGTAATGATACGGGAAACATCAACAAAGGCACATAACTCTATTTTCTTATTAATCTTCAGCCATATAAAAGGCACAAAAACATGCATAGTTATATCAACTTTATAACTTAAGAAAATAGAATAAAGGCAAATGATATTCCTAATCACAACTCTAAGAAGTTTAAAACTCTTTTCAATGATTTTATTATAAAATTATCTCTCTTTTTCTTTTTATTTATGATGATCCTCTGTGGTAATCCCTACATTCTTCTTTATAGCCTCAGATCTTCTCATTCCATCCCCCTCCTTTCCCACACAATTGTCAATTCTACCTTTATCACACTAGGGACAAATAGACAGTGCATTCAATGTTTGTTAGCCCCAAAAATCTACCCAGTGAACAACTCCATCTACTGGAAATAACTCCTGTTGAGTTTCCCTCTAGATTGTCCATGCGTTCCCAAGCTTACGGCCCAAATTAAACTCTAACTGTGCTGGAAGTGTCAATAGAGAACCCTCTATTCTATTGAAATGGAAGAGGACACTTAGCCAATTTCTTGAAAATCTACTTATTTCTTAGGAGACACCAGAGAATGACACTTGGTGCTTTCTACAACTTTTATTGAGACATGCGGCACTTTCCATTTTCCCTATATTCTTACTATATCCTACTTAGAAACATTCCACCTTTAACACCTATCAAAATCCACTTCTTTGACACCTGATGACTTAAATAAATAAGACTCACTACATTTCTTACCTGAGTAACCTTTAAAAGGGTCATGGAGATAGGTGGTAACCTCCACTTTTCTTCAACAAATGACACATGGCAATCTCCACTACTTTTTTCTATGCCATGGAAGTGTTTGGGATGCATGCTAGGCTCCTATGGATGGTGACACTTGGCAGCTTCCACAGACTTTAGAAATAAAACCCGAGACCCACCACTATCTTTATTTGGAAATAAAACTTGAAAAATATCTTTCAAATGTTGACACATGGCTGCCTCTACTACTTTTGTGAAGATATGTGGTGGCTTTCGCTGCTTCTAAGAATGGAGTAGAAAGGGGATCGATTGATGACACTTGGCGGCCTCCGCTTGAACGATATGGTTGCACCTCACTTGTTCTCCAAAAGGTCACTTGTCCTTTGGTCTATGGGATGCTCCTTTCAACTTCCCGTTGAACTAAAAATGGTTCAATGGTTTAATGGTTCAATGGTTCAACAGTTCAACACTGCATGTTGTTTACACATAACTTGAGGTATTGAACCAAAAATATTTAACCAAGGCATTGAACTACCTTATTGAACCAAGGCATTGAACCACTTTATTTTGGATGCCAACACATGGTGGCATGCACTTTCTCTTACAAAAACAATCCAGAGCCTTCCATGATTGCCACTTGGCACTTTTTGCCTGATCATGATACTTAGCTTGTCGAAGACTTTTGCTAAAAAATAAAAGAATCACGGGTGCTGATATTAAATGTAGATGCTGACACATGGTGCGTTCCACTGAGTTGCTATTGAGCATGTGGCACATCCTAACCAACTTGTAGGAAAAATGAAAGGTGCCTAAGATGATGCCACTTGGCAACTTCCACTTGATTTTGACACTTAACCAAAAATGAAACAAATGAAATAGAACCTATGTTCTATTTTTGAACTTCACCATCAAAATCAAGGTATGCGGGAATAAAATTTGTAGCACGTGACTAAAAATCAGAATACAATGTAGAGTAAAAAATTACTCTACATACAGCTAACTAGGAATGTTCACCTCCCTCCTGGATCAAAGGGAAAATTTATTAAGTCCCCTTCCTAGCTATGGAACTTATGGTGCTAGGTAAGTAGCTGAATGAAAAAGAGAGTTGGTGACCAACTCCTCTTGCCTATCACCTTGCTTGGCTTGTATCTGAGTGGATCAAAATCAAAGATGATTTTGACATATATGTACTTTGCTTGTCCTTTAAAGCTTATTGAATGCTGGTCCCTTATACTGGTGCTCTTCACTAAGAAATCAATGGCTACTAGCTTATGACCATTAGCCTTTTGATGTGCATAATCCCCTTGTAGCACATCATGGTCTAACTTGTTTCCTTTTGCCTCATTAAAGACTCTATCAGACTCATCCTCTACTTCCTCTTGGCCTTCTTAAAGAAGGGTGATGGTTGTGATGTTCGAAATGGAATCACAAATTGATTTCTCATCCCACAAAACATCACCTCTTTATTCAAAACTTTCTTCTTCAAGGCTTTCCTCAAGGAAGACCAACCTCTCCTTTTCCTCTTCAAAGATCAAGATCTCTAAATGTTCAACGATATCCTCCTAATCTTCCTCCAACTTAGGCAACTCAGCATAGTCATCCTCCTCATTGAAGCAACAAGGAAGTTCATTAAACAAAGGGGTACAGAGCTCACCATGCTTTTGTTCCTCCTCATACTACTGGAACATCCACATGTATGTGTGACCCGAGTCTTCTCCATTGCTGATGAGGTCTTCACAAAGAGCATTGATGATGATTCCTTCTTTGTTATCACTCATGACAGCCTTTTGGGGAACTACAGATTGGAGCATTAATGATGATTCCTTCTTCTCCTCACTCACCTCTTGTTGAACAGGTTCCTCCTTGAGAAGGGATGAAGTGGAAAAACCATGTGGAAGAGGAGGTAGTCCTTGAGCTAGAATCAAATGATTTTCCTCCTTCCACTTGGCTAGCACTTCATCAATATTAGGTGCGGCCTGATATCTCTCTTGGAAATGTGTAGGTGGGGTGTGTTTAGACATGGAATGTGTCATTGGGTTTGAATCATCCATCACACACTGGCTAAGGAATCTCTTTTTAGATTCTAACTCTGTAATTCTCCTGGCTAGATCCTCTTGGAAGAACCTTTCCTGGAGGTCACCAACATCATCATGAGCAGAAACAACTTCATCTTCTTCAAGGTTTTGAGAAAAACCTTGCTTCTCCTCCTTCCTACCCCATGATTCTACCATTTTCCCCCAATTCAAGATCTTGGGATTGGAATTTTGCTCCAATGAACAGGCAAAAACTTTGTTTTCTCCAAGGTCCTAGGGCTCCTCCATAAGGTCTAGAAGTTTTATCTGTCTTTCACGAAGTAGCCTCATATTAGCCTCTAAATCTTCAATTTGCTTGGATAGGTTGTCCTAAAAGAGTCTTTCTTGGAGGTCACCATCATCATCCTCTTCAAAGCTCTGGGTTAGTTCCTAGCATTCCTTCCTCCAACTCAAAATCTACATATCATGTTGAAGGTCTTAGGGAGGTTGAGGAATGCTAGGAAGAGACTATTGATGCACCAAAAGGGTCTCTAGAAGAGGGATGTGCTAGCTTGTAGTATTCCCCCTAATGGAATATTCACAATATAAGGAATTGATAAGACTAATCTCCATGGGGGGTTGCTCTGATGCCCTTTGATGTTAGAAAGCTAGGTGCATAGGATTGAGAGTATATGCATCAGATAAGCTGGAGTGGGTGAGTGCTATCTTGTAAAAAGGATTTGGTGTACAAGAGGGGGATTTCTTTAGAATAAGAAGGGGCACATAAGGATGACTACCCTAAATAAATGGATTTCTCCATTTTGCTACCTCCTCTTACATGGATTGTAAGGCTTGTGCTTGCCTAAACAAACACTCCTTTTTATACATCAGCTCCTACTGATATCCATACTGCTCTTCCAGTCTATCAATCTCCATTATCTACTTCTCAAATTCTAGGGCCATGTCCCTTATTATTACAAGGTAACTAAGAGAGCTACTTGAGGTGATTCTTTGAAAATCTTGAGTTTGATCATAGTCATATGAAGGAATACAAGACCCATGATCTTGTGCAAAGGAATTATACATACAAAAAGTGATTTCTAATGGCACCAAGCTACTTAACTAGTTGATTCAACTCAGAGTCACCATTGGTGTTGATGCAAAAGCCTCTAAAGGCTAGTTGGTTGAAGAACACACCAAAAATTCTTCAATTCTGTGGACAGAACTTGTCCTAGTTGGTCCCATCGAGCGTGCCAAAAACTGTTGATGCAAAATATTACACCCTTGGTAGGAGGCTAAGCTCCTGCCTTCTTCACGCAATAATGGAAACTCCCCTCTTGCCTATCTAACTAGCGAAGTTAGAGGGGAGAGTCTCTAGAATGAGGGCTAGCTCCCTCTAATGTATCTTTTAGGCCCTAGTTTCTCCTACTGCTAACAACTAAAATGAAAAATGAGGGGGATGAAAAGAGAGAGAGAGATGCTTAAAATATAACCTAAGCCTAAAATAAAAAAGGTGATACACCAGAAAAGGTTGATCTACTCTACTCAAAAATACACTTTCCACTAATAACTAGCTCCCATACACTTCATCTGACATGAAAAAATGTTCTGCATCAGTGGATTAGGGGTCCATGAAGATACAAGGAGGAAATAACTACTAGAGGCATTCTAAGACACACAACACAGTAGACTATCCACTTCACCTATACTCCTCTAGGGACACTTCTGATAGACCTATAAAAGGAAACTCAAAAATTGCACCAAACATGTTAAAATCATTCTACAAAAGCAGTAATAAAATGACTTAACATAGAATCAAGGCATAGACACATACTAAAGATGTAAAACTCAGAATGGAGGTAAAAATGCTATGTTTTGATTTAAGGTAAGATTCTGGCAGAGCTCTGCCTTACAAGCTTGAGATATTTTTTGGCAGAGTTTTGCCTTAAGTTTGAGAGTTGATCCTTTCACAAATGAGAATTTTTTTAATATATAAGAAGAGGAAGAAAACTTGGCACTTCTTGGGAAATATTTTGGTACCCTTTTTTGCACTGAGAGCATCGAGAAGAGGAAATCATTGTTACTAATGTAATTCTTCTAGAAGAGGCCTATTGGAACCATGTTACACAATCACCCAAATTGACTTTGGCATTCAAGCATTAATGTAAAAACATGGCCACACCTCTTTTCTACAAATAGACTGCAGTTTGTCCCCTCTTAAATGCCAATTTGGAGAAAAATAGGCCACACCGCTCGTCTGGAAATAACTCAACTTCCCTTTACCACTTGAATTGCTTTGTCTTTTCTAATCCTTGTCTTCTTCCAGCTCTTTCAACTGTTGGGGGTGATCTTCTATTGGGTTGTTGTGTTCCTCAAGCTATTTCCATGATTTGGTGCTTAGGTAGTTCAAAAAGCAATGGCTACTTCACTGTGTTAAATCTGACATTTATACAGCTGTCACCCAATGGCTAGTTCACCTCCTTGAATTTGATAGCTTTTAGGACATCACCATCCTTGGAAAACCATTAGGTCTTTTGTTTTGGGCCTTTTTCTATGCTTTGGGCTTTTTCCTACAGATAAAATGTCTGTGGGAATTAGCTGCTTTATCTTTTCTATCGGGGTCCTTCACTTTGAATTGGTGGCCTCTTTGAACTGAGCTTCCCCCAAATTCCTTCGATCTTTTTTTTGAAGGAATTTCTTCAGACAAAAAGTCTAAAATAATTTAGCCTATCGCTTAAGTCTTTTATCCCTTAAATCTCTTTGACTGCCCTTTACAATGTTCTCTACCCTCCACAAGGGCTTTTGGACCTTGAACTGCCCTCTGTAAGGGCTTTTGGACCTTCAGCTATAGGACACCTCATTAAACCAACCCATTAAACCATTCACTTGAACCATTCATTGAACCGGTTTAACGATTTAACACTTCACGTCGAGCTAAGTGGTTGAACCAAATGTTGAACCAGATGATTAAACTAAGCTATTGAACCAACATGTTAAACTAGTTCAACGGTTTAATGCTACGCACTGAGCCCCTTGAAATAAGCTGATGAACTTGCTGATGAATTGACGGTGTTGAACTAAGCCATTGAACCAATCCATTAAACTAGTTCAATGGTTTAAAGCTGTGCACTGATGAACTAATGCTGTTAAATCAAATGAGTGAGTCGAATGATTGAACCTGCCAATTGAACCAAGACATTGAACTAGCACATTGAACTTGAAGCTCGATGAACTCAAGTGGTTGAACCAAGTGTCGATTGAACTAGTGAAGCATTAAACTTAGTGGTTGAACCAATCCAGAGTTTTGAACTAGCCCTTAAACCAAGGTTGATGAATTGATGCAACTTGAAATGACTAGCTTTGAAAAGCAAGGGAAGAAGGGGATTGATATTTGGCCTATTGGGCAAAAATGGCCAACACTTATTAAGTAATCTAAATTATGGTGTATCAATTTTACTAAAGTCCTTGATGAATAATCAATAATAACCAACATGTCCTCAAAATTTTCTAACATCTTTATATTTCTTTGGTATGGGTATATCCTTAATGATACTTATCTTTGCTAGATCAAATTAAATTATAATATGGGAAATGTGATATCCTAACACAATTCACTCACTCATAAGCATATAACACTTTTCATTCCTCAAAGACAATTGGTTTTCTTTGAAACATTGAAGAATTTTATCCATGTTGGTAAGAGTTTATTCAAATATCTACCCATAGATGGTGAAATCATCCATGTAGATTTCAACATAGTCGTGGGAAAGATCAAAAAAATGCTCAAAATATCCCTTTAAAAAGTGTTTAAGGCATTGAAAATACCAAATGGTAAGATGTCATAGGCATAGTTTCCCTAAGGGAAAGTAAAATTGGTTTTGTCTTGGTCTTGTGGGGCTATTCGTATCTAATTATAACCATTATATCCATCTAGGAAGGAAAAATACTTTTTTCTTTCTAATGTATCCAATAGTTGATCAATAAATTGTAGGGGAAAGTGGTCCTTCATGTTAGGAGAATTCAACTCTAGCTAGTTTACATAAATACGCCACTTTCCCCCTTTTTTAGGTATAACAACCAAGGGAGAGACCCATTAACTATCTAAAATAGGGTAAATAAATTGTACATTTAAGATTTTTTTAAACCATTTTTGACAATGTCTCTGACTACAAGATTCATTCATCTTTGGGGTTAGTGAATAGGTTTTCAATATTATTTACTATATATGTGGTGTGTACATAAATTTGGGGGCTATTCTTATCATTTCATGGTAGTCCCAACAAAATGTTATTGTGTTATTTCTCAACATTGTAAGTAGCTAGCTTTCTTTTTCAGATATTAAAGAGGTGCTAATGTTGGGAGGTTTATTTGGGAGAATGTCCACTTACTTTGTTAAATAGATCATGGTTTCCACATTGACAATTAAAGGATCATAACTACATTTATAGGTAAGCAACTGATGTAATGTCCAAATGTACCTTACAATTTTAGCAAGGTCATTTCTAGGAAAAGCATTCTGAAGTGGGCATGGTCTACATTCCAACATGTATGTGGCTATAGGATCCTATCGATAAGTGTTTTATATAATACCAAAAAGGATAGTGTCTTCCTATTGTACTTTCAACATAGACTCCATTCAATTGTACATAAATTTCATAATGAGACAACTTATTTAAACTCATCAATCTAAGGAATTAGTCCATCATTATGGGAAGGCTTGGTTGGTAGATAAATAACCAATTTCTTGGTTCATGTCCATTGGAGATTAACATTTTTCCTACCTATAATAAATAAAAGTATCAACTATAACCAACCATGGGTGGCCAATGATGAGAGGACAACCTCCCAAGTTAATTTTTGGCTATAGGAAAATAAAGTCTACTAGATATTTCCAGGAATCCATAGTGATGACCAAGTCATCAATAATCCATTTAGGCTTAATAGTTGACATGTTAGGCATCTACATGATAATGGGTGTTAAACAGAGAGATGTAAGTTATAGTTGTTGCATGGTCTCCATGGTCATCATGTTGATGGTTACACCCAAAAAAATTAAGTTATTGGAGATGGGTTGGCCATGCATACTAATATTGACTATAGGACTTCCAACACTAGAGTATTTTGGGGGAACTATGTTTCCCAACATAATATCCTCCAGTTGGCCAATAAATTGGATTGTTTTAGGATCCTTCTTCTTTCTTCCTAGTTTTTTCAAATATATCTCTCTAAAATAATTATTTCTTGAAAGAGTGGAATTTTTATTCACACATTCTTGATTTGTCTTAAGATATCAAATTTAGGTTTTGGTTCAGGATGTGAGATGGTTAATCGCTCCAAAAAGGAGGATTATAAAGTTTTTTTAGTTTTTTGGTGGGATCAGCTCAAGAGTGGCCATGGGTTGGTGTGTATTAGTATGTATTTGATTAGGTTATTCAAAAAAACTAGTTATTA
>JARHVA010005621.1:875000-937500 GCA_037957365.1 Torreya grandis | reverse complement strand
TCTAGTTGTAACACATAGCACAAACCTTGTACCAACTCTAAATAATACAATTTTGTAATATAGCATATGATAAAAAAATTAAAAGTAGAAATAATTAAATTTATAAGTTAAATAACTAATTTCTCAAAAATAAGATCAATACATTGAACTAAAGGTTTTGAATAAAAGTGTAGGCTCCCAAAGATACTTGTTTATGTATTGGATAGTGTTGGACCAATATTTTAGTGTACTAACTATGGAGGAAGTACCATTCTCATAGCCTATTAAACATGGTTTCAAGGGTAAGATGGAAGTAACTTCTCATTAATAACCACTGACCGATGTACCACACAAATAAATAGATGGTTGGATTCCTAAGGTTCAATAAAGAGGGACATCCTATGCATTTTTAAAATACCATGAGATAGGTGGAAACTAAAAATGATGTTAGATCTATACTATGGATATGAGTATTGTGTAAAGTCCCTCATGGCATAATATTTGTAAATGATAGAAAGGATTATAAATAGAGTCTTGAGTAGCCTGTCAAAATAATAGCTAAGTAGTTTGAAAATTACTAGTACATAGTTTCTAGGGAGAACCAAAGAAAGTAAAAGTAAGAGAGAAAATAAAAGATTTGAAATTTAATTTATAGTTTTCAAAAATTAAATAAATAGGTAGACAAATAAAAGGTAAACTGAGCTTAACTACTATAAATATAATTTAATTCCTTTTACTTGAACTAGGAGAGAAATAAATAAAACAAAGTCAAGCTGGTTAACTGAGTTATAAAAATAGAACATAATAGAGTCGAGTTGATCGAGTCACTTTGTTAAAGATAGTCCAAAAGAAACACAATCGATCTAGTTGACTTATTTTTCTAGACATAAATTAGCTATAAAACTAAGTCGAGATGGTTGACTTAATTGATTATAAAGGCACAATTTTATAGAACAAAAAAACTAGTAAAATGATACTAAAATATGAAATTTCAAAAAATAGTGGGAAAATGAAATTATAGAAAATATGATAATAATAAATTATTGACCTGGTTAGAGTGAAACTATAAATTTATATAGAGTCAACTAGGTCGATGTTATAGTTTTATTGAAGCTTTTGATATACTATTTTAAAATGTGTTGTCTATATGGAATTTTGAACTTATAGAGTTAAATATATAATATTTAGATGGATATGAGATGATCAATTGAGTATCAATAAAATTGGTAAAAGATAAGACATATAAAACTATGCCAATTATATTGACCTAGTTATTTAAAAATAAAAAAGCATAAAAATATCAAATAGATAGATTTAACTAAATGTGAAAATTTTGAGAAATTAAACTATATTGATTGGATTGATCTAGTTTTCCAATACTAAAAATTCTACACAAATAAAACTAAACAAAATCAATAGGCTTTATTTAATTAGAAAACCTACAAGAATATGCCCTAAATAAATTGATTATGTCAATGAAGTTGTAAAAAATCTAAATAGAGAGCCAAATGAAGTTGATAAATTTGACTGAGTATAAAAACTTGCACATGGAGTGTTAAACTAGGTTGAGAAGGTCAATCCAATTTTTTTAAGATGAAAATTAGAAATTTGTAAGGGTTATATTCATGTCATGTTCTCTAAAATATAAGTGAAACTAGATATTTATATAACTTATCTTACTCAATAATATTCAAGTTAGGAGAAGGTAATTAACTAACAAGTATGCTTGGGAATACATTTAAATTGGGGTCATGACTAATAATGGATATGTTAAACCTACCCTAAGGGATCACTTATCACAATATAGAAAAGGAGAGGTTTCTAAGGCCTCTATTCAAATTCCATCTTGTGATAACCCTAGATAAGTCCTATGATTATAAATAATATTAAATAAGGTAATACACTAAATAACTATACAAGATAACCTAATAAATTCATATGCAAGATAATCTAGTCCTCACCAAAACTTATGACACAAATGGGGAAAATAATAAACATGTAAAGATAAATATATCAATAAAATATAAATTATCTAAGAAAAGAAAGATACAATTCAATATATATAAACTCTACAACATATAATTATAAAAATATGAAGGGATAGGAATATACTTACCTTATTGAAGTGTGTAAGCAATGATAAATTCATTGTATCTATAAATCAATCCTAGCTCAGAGAAGATAAATCCTAATTACACTTCTAATTAGGGATACATTAGATAATTGAGGTCATGACCAATATGGATCCACTAGACCTAGCCAAGGGATCTCTTACCGCAATAATATCACTATGGATGGTTCTAAAGCCTTTGATTAAGAAAAACTATTCAATAACCCTAACTAGGTCCTATGTTTTCATATTCACTAAAATAATAACAAGTAAATAAAAAATTGAATATTGTGCTCACCAAATTTTATGGTACAAAGTGGGGGTAATAAAGACTTAAAGTAAACATGCATAGAAGACATATACTCACATAAATGTATATGGAATCATAATGCATGGAATAAAAGTCCAAATACATATCTATTTACTCTTAGAACGGAGGAACAAAGTTAGGAATACTCACCTTTGAAGACAAACCTATCGATCCTCAATCTCTCCCTTAGCCAAGGTGCTTCACAAGAGGTTGTTGTGGTATGTAAGGATGACAAGGATAAATTAGATCTAGGATACACAACTTATTAATACATCCAAAATAATTATCCATAAGAAAATATCTATATCTCTAAATAGAGTATGAAACCCTAAGCTTACTCCTCAAGTACAATGGTGGATAAGCAAATGCACAATATATCTTAATTATTCTTATCTTATTTAAATAATGGTAAAATTATTATGTTTATATATGTAGATTTAACCTTAAACCATTCTAAAAGTTTTAGCTGATAGGGTCGACTCAGTTAACCCAGTATCATTATTAATAAAAACTCACTAGGTCATGGACTAGGTTGCCAACCTAAACCATAAATAATTTTTTCCAATAAGAGTACAAGGTTGACACAACTGATATAGTCATGTAAACTATCAAAAGAGGTTTTAGGTTTTTAAAAGGGGTATTGAATGTGGTAAAAGACTAGATGAGTATGCAAAAGATAAGGCCATGTTTTAGGAGACAAGTGTGTAGATATTAAGTGGAAAAAGGGATAATAATCTTTCATAGCACCACCAGTCTACATACCCCTTTCCTAATGTACCCCTTAGGGTATGCACTCATAAATATTGAGAATTGATAGGTTATTAAAAGATAGAGAACATCAGTAATTCATAAAAATTTAAAAATATTATGTGTATACATATGCCCAACTCGAATCTCATCACATGTCATGTAAGTGTAAAATGGGATGGTGCTTCAGGAAAAGAACATGACAACACATAATATTGTTGTTAAATAATGTATAATAAGGAGTAAATAATATAAATGAAAGGATGGAATTGAAGAATATATATCTTTACTTACCTTAGTATTTTAGATAAAGAAGGATATGTGAGAGATGTGAAGGCATCCAATGTGAGGAACATTAGTCAAACCTATATAGATTATTGAAAAAAGATAAAAAAATCAAAATTTTGAAATATAGGCATATAATAGAGGAAAATATTCTCTATGATGTCAAGATTCCATAACATTTAATGGTTTGGAAAAAATTTAGTAGAAAGAAAGATATGAGCAAAATAAGAAATCTAATGGTAAATTTTTGAAAGGCTAAAGACAATGAGACCAATGGTATTGCTGAGCACATGGATATATGAGAGGTTACCAATGTATCATCCAACTGGGTTACCCAATGTGGTTGATGATTAGTTACCTTAGGTTATGAGATGGAGATAAGATCATGTGGTGCATGTCATGCCCCATTTGCTAGTGCTATAGATGGTCACATGAGGAGAGATCATGTGACAACATTATGTACACATTATGATAATTTGGTCATGTTGGGAAATGGTGGAACCAAGGTTAACACTAGTGTGGATCATGGGCCATTACACTTGGTGGGTAGAAATGCATCTGATAACACACTTATCAGGATTGTTTGGACTCCATCACCCACTAGATCCTATAGTAATGCCTACATTTTGGACTCAACATACAAGAGAGCCTAAGGAGAGAGGAGAAGCATTTTTATTCAAGATATTGGAGATTAAACTGTGATGTGTGAGACCATAGACTAGTTGAGCATGACAACTAGTAGTTAGAGAGGGCATGGATGTAGATGCTAGAGTGCCATAGGTACCATAGGTAGAATCATAGTGGGAGGATTAGTGACCACCTCAGCCACACTAGTGATGAAGATTCTAGTGGTAAGAGAGAACATAGAGGGTGGTCATCTAAGATGACATATGAATTAGTCTAGGGTAGAATTGGTTTATAAAGTCACTATTAAGGATAGGCTAGAGATGTTCATGGGTAGTAACTCCATGGTTTTAATTGATTAGGAGGAATCCCATGTATGAGGTATTCAAGAGATGAGCTGATGGAGACACCATGCTCATTATATGAGAAAATGGGGAGATGTTATTTGGTGACACCAATATAGGTGATAAATGGTTGTAATTTTAAGTCTTTGTGATAGAATACTAGTTATATAAGTTTGTAGATAGATAGATTTTGAAATTTATGTGTGATCTATTATATAATTTTTTTGAGTTTTAAAGATACTATTGATGAGGAGTATGTTAGATGGGGATCCCTGATGATGGGAGCACACCATGATTTTCTAGATGGAGTGCTAGTGCCATATGACCCTATCATATTGGATGATTTTATGGTACCATCTTCCCCAACTCAAGTGAGTTGGTTTAGACTAGTAGGGTATGCCATGAGGTAGCTATAGACATGTGGAGATGGGATAAATCCACTAGTATGGGTGAGATTGGGAGATACATAGGCATGATAGGCCTTGGCTTAGAAGAGAGTTTCTCATTTAGCTACCACTATTCAGGTAGGACATGTACTACCCAGATGGCCAACCTATAGGGATAAGTAGCAACATTGAGATCTCAAACATCCTTATTATAATATACTATTTAGAGGGGACCATTCAAGACATCTATGGGCATCATGGCTAGACCAAAAAATATACATGATAGAGCCTAGCCTTAGAGATGGAGTGATGTATTTATGTACTTCATATAAAAAACACATGATATATATAGAGAGATATTTTATTTTGATAGTTGGATGTGGATATTGTGTTTTATATTATTGTTGTGGTTGTGGGTGCATGGATATAATTATTTCTAGCACATGGATTTTGCTTTTGTTGTATATTCTATATGAAATATATGTGGTGTTTTCTTTTCTACCATTATGTAGGACACATTCAGGGTTAAAAAGAAACAGGCAAAAAAAGGACTTTGGCAAAGTATAATTAATAAAAAAAAATGCACTACACACTATTTGACATTTAGAAATGTGTAATAAAAAAAGATGACTAAGTATAAGAAACAAAAGAGAGATAAACAAGAGGGCAAATAATTATTTTTAAACCATGATAAAGGGTGGCACCAAAATAAAACAAGTAAAATCACACTAAATCACATTGGGAAATATGAAAATAATGTAATAAAATATAAACCATGTGAAAGATAAATGGTATAAAACAAATCAATTAATCCATTCAATCATATTAAATCACTTTGGGAATTATAAAAGAGAAACAAAATTGGGAAAATGGTCTTAAATTAATTACGCTAATTCAATTTGGGTAGTATGAAAAACTTAAGAAAAATGGTTGTATTCTTAGATACAATTAGAAAATAAGAAGATAAAAGTGAAATATTTAATGAAGTAAGAATAAAACATACTAAATCAAGATTGGAAGCATGTCAATGATGTGTAACTCATAATCAATCATATCTTATCTCATATTTGACATATAATTTTATTGTGACTTGGATATTGGAAAATTTTATGAGGAAGGCTAGGTCATATCCATGATCTTACACTACAACTCACAAAGGAAACACCAATGAGGTGGAATTAATGTGAATATATTAGAAAAGGGGGATGTTTGGACTTGTAATATAAAAAGCTAGTAATTTGTGAGGAAGGCCAGGTCCTATCCATGGTCTTACAATAAAAATCACAAATGGAATCCCTAGGAGAGTGATTAGTAAATAAAATAATAATTATAAAGGTGAAATATTAGGGTTGTAGGGACTGAAAAAGGGAATGTAAGAATCATAAATTAGGAATCTTATGAGAATAGCTTAGGAGATAGGATACACACTAAGGACATGAAAAAGACACCAAGTGACTAGTGACCATCAATATACAGAGGATACCTATTCACTATAGACACAAAGTTATGTAGGAAAATAAGTGTGATACTAAAGACCAACACATGTTGGTAGGTTTTTAATAAGTAACATAAAATGGACCTACATTCCCATAATGTTTTCCCCATTCCTAAGGACCCCTTATAGAGTCATCAATCTATTGTGAAATTTTGATACTTGTGTAAGAATGTAGGTAGCACTAAAAGATTCTTATTTATTATTTTCTATATACTAGCCTACCACACCCCAATGGACCTCAACTCTATTATGAGGCCAACTGTGGAGTTTGAGATTTAATTAGAAAAATAATATGTGCTTAAAATCACATCTTTTAGTGTGATTTGTCTTTTGATAATTTTGAATGTTGCCTTTCAGATCATTACATTTTGTTTCAAAGAATTTGGATCTTAAATGGTTTTATGAATTTTAATATTCCTCCTCTATATGGACTTGAAATGACCAATCATGAGAGATAGAGTGATACACACTAATGAATGTTAGGCTTTGGTTAGAGGAAGCTAAGTATCTAAAGACAAGACTGACTAGAACACTTAGGAAAAATTATGAGCCATCATGTTAACTCACGTCTCAACAATGTGTATGCTTAGTTTTCCAAAGGGAATAAGTAGTAATAAAGGGAAATCCAAGAGTAGACTAGTAAAAGGAAATTATAATGAGATGAATTATTTACTAACTGATCACATGTTATGTAAGGAATGACTAAAGGGAACAAGGTTTGTATAACCAAGTCATAATAACAATTATCCATGTTTATAGATATAAGTTAAAAAACAATCATGAAAAATAAAAAGGGAGTCATGAGAAAATGAAAATGAGAAGAAAAAATAATGCAATTATGAAAAATAGTCCATAAAATAACATAATGACATCATAAGAAATATAAAGTAAAAAATCAAAGTCATCATGTATGATAGATAAGAATTTGACACAATGTCAAATTATATAAGAATAGATAAATGTAAATTTGTAACACACATCCAATCCAAACGAAAATGTAAGAATAACATGCATGTGTTCATAAGTATTGATCTATTTGTCCACACACATTATCCATAACATCTAATAAGTTTCTATGAATTTGAATATGAACTATTGCTAAAGTCTCATCAATCTTTAATGAAGTTGAGAAAATACTTCATTTTGAATCTCCTTGATAGAAAATGTTTGAATGTTTGAAGGATCATGCTAATGAGGGTTATCATGTAGGAGATGCTCAGGATAATGCATGGGAGTGGTTTCTATAGAAGATTAAGGGATCATCAGTGGGGAAGGTTCCACTAGTGAGGGAATCATGGGTGGAGAAGGATACATGGGTGAGGTAAGGTCCATGGATGAGGGATTCATGAGTAGAGGAATAGTAAGGGGAGAAGGGACCATAGGTGAAGATGGAACCATAGGAGGTGGGGCCATTATGGAATAAGGGGGAGCCTTATTTTAATATAAACCTATGGGAGGAAGGGTAAAAGGTTCATGAATCGTTAGGAGGTGATACTTGAGATGTTGCTTAAGGATGTGGAAATGATCAGTGTGATGTATGCCACATTGGTGCCAAAGACAATATACCTCTCCATATTTAGGAAGATAATCAAGTAATATTTTTGGGGGAGGTATAGCCTTATCTAAGGGTTGAGGAGTGGTATGACACAAGGTGTTAATATATTAACATAGCTTTTGATAATGTGTGGATGAATGATTATATGTGTTGTAAAAGCAACATATATGCTTGTGAATATAATTAGTTAGTATACTCATAAGAGGAGTGAAAATGAAAGCCAAGTAAGATTGGTATAATGAAATGTCTCTAATCTAATGACTGACAACTTTATGAATGCCATAATAAGGCTAATTTGCCTATTTAGTGGACAAAAGAGCCAACTACAATAAAGGGAGAAAACCATCACCAAGAGAAGGTGGGGTTGGTGGAGAGACTAGACAAGGCTCGAATGAAGGAATAATAGGATAAAAAATAAGAAGAGACTCAGTTATAGAGGGAGTGGGAATGGGATTCAAACTAGGCTCTGTTGACGGAGGAACATGATGTATGAAAGACTAAAGGATAGTTATAAGCATATCAAGGATAAGTCAGTTAGAGGGGTCGTGGTATCTAGAAAAGTGATAGGTATTAGTCATATCATGATTCATAAGCATACTCCTATGAGGTTTATCAAAAATTGGAGGTGTTCATAGCATCTCTACCCTATGATCAAGATGGAAAATGTTAAAATTAGGAATGATATAGGCTGGAATACTAGAAGATATCTAAAATACTGAAGTAAAGAGGAATGATAAATAATAATCTTAAAATTTCAAGCCTAAATAAGACATCCTAAGAATGGATAATCTAAGATATAACCATCATCATAATTATGTGTATAAAGGTTGATGTCATAGGTAGGGATGACCTTATCATCTAATGGTGTGTGATGAATGGAATGTTGAGTCTTATTTAAGATAATGGGGATGCTATCACAAGGTGGTTGATGAGAATGAGTTGCAAAGAAGTAGGAAGATGAGATATGAGAAGAGGTGATAGATCTAATGTTTTAACTTGAGATTTATCTCATCAAGATCATCATCATTAAAATCAAGGAGGTTAGGGGGTATATTCTTGATGAATTTGAGGTGAACATTTTAACTTAGGGTGGAATTGATAAGAAAGTTAAAGCATTGAGACTCATGAAATGGAACACTTGTTAAGGGTTCAAGTGTAGGAATATCTAATACACCACAATCCTAGAATTATTTAAAATTCCAAGGGTTAGTGTCACAGTAAATCCTATAGATGGCTCCATTATGAGGAAATTTGACACATTATCAAGTGAAAGAGGAAATTATTATCATGCGATGAGTCCATGAACTACTAATAAATATGTTATAAGATAGAGGAAATTTGAGGATGATTACCATCATAGGAATGATGATAGGAGGGATGGTAATGGGGAGCCACACACAACCTAAAATAAAAATTTGCCTTTGATTGTATCCTTGACATGTACTTCATATGGACTTAAGATTACACTAAGAATATCCAATGGTCTTAATAAATTCAAGAGAGGCAACACAAGTGTTAGAACCTTTGTGAATTAAGGCACACTTGACTTGGATATCATAGATTTGGACAATGAAAAAAAGAGGAGGATCATCTACATGAAATATAATATCATCATGGATCATAGAAGCAATGGGAAATTTGAGGGAAATGGAAGTGTAAATTATCTTATCAACATGTATGGACATCAATCTACATTATTATATAATGTTATTTTCCAATCCAAACAAGCTGGCTTCGCATCCTGCTAGGGGAGGATGAGGGATGCTCATTTCAAACAAAAGATGCATAAGATGGCTATGATGACATGGAGAGGTCCATATAAGTTTGATAAATGGGATTTGAGATGTGAAACTAGTAAGTTTTGTGATATGATCTCACTCATCATAACCCATGAGAGGACTATTGGAAAGAGGTGCATAACCTCCTTCAGAAGGAAGAGCCAAAACACATGTGAATTTATGATGATAAGAAGTAGAAGGTTTAATTAGAAGACAAGTATAATCATATAAAATGTCAAAATTGGTATCTTAAGTGTGGTTTGTGACACCTAACCCATGGGTCCCTCTTATATGCTCTCATGACCCTTCTATCCACCTTTTCACTAATTCTCAGTCATCTATAGACATTCAAAACCTCAATTTAGCTCAGTTAGGATCCATTTTCTATGTTTATTCCATCCCCCCAAGTCTCAAGCCTATAAAATAAGAGCAGTGGGGATGGATTATAATGTTGAACCTTAGGGTGTCCTATTTCTATCACTCCTATCCAATCACATTTTGATTCCAGGAGAGCCTTTTCTCCTAATTCCTCTTCCTCATTATGTTGACTTAACACGAATGCATTTAACCCATGACCAATAGATCTCTATAAAAGCCCATTTAAAGTTCATTTATAAGGGGTTAAATTTTTTCTCAAAGTAAAGAATAGAATACATACAAAACCACTAAATGAAATTTCCCTATTCTCTGCATACAACCATCTAATATAGCTACCAACATATTCAAACCCTCACACTAGTCCCTAGCCATCTCAAGCATATCTAGTTTAGAATTTTTTGCATCTTCATTACACTATTTCACAAAGCACATCAAGTAGGAGAAATACATATGGATAGATCCCTCTTTTGAGTATTGATATATAAGAAGCATTTCCACCCAAGGGGTATGGATACACATTTAGTGCATATTACACACACTACGCCCCCCTCTTTCTCTAAATTTTTATTCAAGTTCAAGCACAATTAAAATATAGGGTTGGAGATGTAATCATCTCTACAAGGATATTTTTTGATAGTCAATACTTGAAATTTCATAGGCAGATTAATACAGTGACATTGGATAAAACCCAAAAAACTTAGATCTTTGAGACTAGTTTGGACAACAGTGGTAGGATATAGACTATAGCATCATACCCAAAAGTGTCCTATTTTTGGTGCTCCTATCCTTTCACCAAATGAAAGCTATGTCTTGGTTCATGACATTGTCCCAATTCTACATAGATAGTACCATCTTTTATCGTAGTCGTATCAGCCTAGTTTTAAGATAAGTTATATTTCTCCTCTTTCATTACTATTTTTAGAAAGATACAAAAGTCAAAAAAATTACATAAATTAGTAGTCTTTTATTGAAATATTATTTACTAATTTAATCAACTTAGACCTTTAAATAAATTAGGAATAATACTCCAATAGTCATAAAATAGTTAAGTCATTTGGCTAACTTGACTTACTTCATTTATGCATAAAAACCCTAGAGACCCTAGGGTAAATTCTTTGCTAATTTTTTAAATATTTTTTTGATTTTTTACTTGCCTATTTAAATAAAAAATTCAATTATATTTTTAAAATTCCATAGTAATTTTAGAAACACTCATTTTTCAAAACCCTAGTTACATCCACTAGGTCCCATTGCTTTTGAGGTATCACCTTACATGTTTGTGAACTTTGTATCCTTTTTATGCATATTCTAGTTCATTATTTAGATTATACTTGTTTAATATTTTATTTCATTACTCATAATATTTTCCTTATTTCACCTAATTTCCTTACATCTCTTTGTTTGAGATGAAGTGCAAGACTTAGTGGTAACCCTCCTAAATTCATCTAGATTCCTTCAACTTGACCATATACCATGGATATACAACCAACTCAAGTTTTTTCTATAGATATTACACATCCATATTACACCAATTTCCTTTAGGATAATTTTGAGAATGAGTATTATTAGAATAAAAATGATGATACAAGCACTAATGTTCATGACCCACCACATCAAACTTTTGATCCACTTCTACCTATTATTGATAATGAAGTAATCCTCAACAAAGATTTTATTCTAAAATTTTTTAGAGAAACACTCAATGAATAGCCTTGAGATCACACTCTTATTTTACAATCTATCATGGAAATTAAAAAGGCTAAACAAGTTGAGTCTTCCATTCCTTTAGAGTAATTAGTTGCAAATGATAGTATGGGAGAAACTATGTCTCAACAACCCCCTATAATAGCCCAACATACTTCTATGTCACCACTAGATATATCTACTACATATTTGTCTCTTGATGTGGCTTCCCTTGTATAAGAGATAAAATCTCTTCAATCCAAGGTGATACATCTTTAAAAACATGCATCTAGACCTACACAGGCCTTGGATTCTTTTGATCTACTTCATACACCATTATCACATCATATTACTTTTACACCCTTGCCGTTAGGTTTTGTTCAACCCATGCTCACTCTATATGATGGTAAGGGTGATCCATAGACACACTTGAGATCTTTTCACACAACATACTTGGACTACATGCCAAATTACTAGTTACTAACCAAGCTATTTCCATAGAGTTTAAAGGATTATGCCTTACGATGGTTTTATAGTCTACCAAATCATTCAGTCAATACATTCAATCCTTTAATGAACATGTTACTAGCTCATTTGATCATTAACATTGGTGATAAGGTTTAATATACCCAAGTTTCACAATAGAAATAAAGGTCAAATGATCATCTCATAGATTATGTTCTTTAATATAAGACTACCTTGGCTAAGATGACTAGCCCCATGGCTGATCAAGAGTTACAAGATCTCTTCAAATAGAGTCTTCTACCAGATTCACATGAAATAATAATATTCAAAATATTTTATTCCTTCACTAAGTTATGTCATACACTAAAGTAAAAGGAATTTAAACTAATTTCAATGGGAAAACTCAAGTACAAGAGTATATTTGCAATAATAAGTAGGAGTAACAATAAAGTCTCATACAAAGTAAAGGTCAATGATAACATGAATAAAAATCAAACTATAGTTATTGTAGCTTTAAATCCCCCTCAATTAGTGGTTTTATCATCACCTCCTTAGTGAACTCTTTCCAATCTACTAGTATCTCTAGCTAGAGTCTTATATAAATTATTGGAATATAATATCATATCTCTGCCTCCTATTCAGGAAGTTGATCCAATAAAGCCTATTATATAGGGATATGATCAGAATGTATTTTTTATTTTAATAGGGTACTAGGCCACATAGAAAATAAATGCATCAATTTTAAACACAAGATACAAGACTTAATAAATGGTAACATTATTGATCTTGGTACTTCAGTTAAGCCTCAAACAAATATTTGAAAATATTTTTAGATACTTTCCCACAACATTCTAAAAAAAATAGGGGATACATCAATTGTTCACCATGCATATCATGCACATCCTCCACCACCTACATGCCAACTACCTTAAGTCAAGATACACCCTTTGATCAAAATGATTGGGGTGTATAATTCTAGAGTTTTAGTTAGATGTTCAATCTCTTTCTTAGAGCCAGAGATAATTAATGATGATTTATATTATCATGAAATCTTTATCAGAGCTTACATTCATAATCGTCCTATTCATAGTGTTCTCATAAATAATGGATCTAGGGTGAACAAGTACACTATGACATTATTGTATAATTTAGGAAATTCAGAGTAGGATATTACCCTGATGGACATAATTATCAGTGGATTTAGCGAACATATATAGAGTTCATTAGGTGAGATTTTACTTCTATAGGTTGGTCCAACACATGTGGCCATGCCTTTTATTATTATTACCACTACATGAGTTTATGATATGTTACTTGGTCGACCATGGATTTAAAAACTTTGAATAGAAACTTCTATAGTTTATAGATGTGTGAAATTCATTCATGATAATTAGGTTGTTATAGTTGGTGGAGTTCCATACATGTTACCACTCCCCACTTTATCTACTATTTCGAAGTCACTAGTTTTAGTTCCACCACTAGTTTTAATTTTTCCATCAATTTTAGTTATTTCTCTAGTTTATATTTAGAAACAATTAAGGCATCCATCGACAACATAGAGAGTTCATACACTTTCACAAAGGTCTCTTTTAGAGTAACCATAGATTCATAATTCTAGATAGTTTCCAGCTATAATGTTTACACCCAAGGTAGTATCATTGAGGTCTCATGCCTTTACACATAGAGCACATGGTTAGAGAGCTTCTCCTACTACTAGATGGATCCTTAAGAGCCCTATAGTTGGATCCACTTCTTAGAGTTACATGGGGACCCCATAGTTGGTTTTTACTATAGAGATTTTAGAGCAATTATAACATACACAACTTTTAAAGCCACAATCTTAGCCCTTCCATTATGCTTCTACATAGTTTATCTAGTACATAGTTTATTTATGATTGATTATACATAGCTTCCATGTAAAAAATACAAAAAAATTCAAATAAGTCAAAATATAAAAACATTCAAACATTTCAAAATAAAACATTCAAATAATTCAAAAACACAAAAACATTTCAATTATATGCATTATCCATGTTTTATATTTCTAATACCATGCTAGACTTACATTTGTTATTTTATGCTATTGTTTGTCAATTTATCCACATTACCATGGTTCACTTGATCTATATATTTAAGACACATATCGATATATCTACCCACTGTGGGTATATTTGACATGACTAAACCATCTAAGTTATGTCATTCCTACACCATACACTCTAGTTATCATGATGATATACATTACTTACTAGCTTACATCGATTACTCTATTGACATTCATTAGATATAACATTTATGTATTTATTAGCATATACCTAGTCTTGTACACCATGTCTTGCATACTTTCACTTCTTGCTTTGATTAGTTAGATGTAATTATATTTCTAGTATATTACTTAATTTACATAGCTAGATATGATTGGATTTCTTAGTTCATGTTTTCTCTCTTGTATGTGCCTTAGGAAATTTTCCAATGTCCTTTGCTTCTACTATTTTTTGTGCCTTAGAATATTTTATAATGTCCTTTGTTTATACTCTTCTATGTGATTGTGGCCCTTGTGTCAACCTTGTTTGTTTTCAATTATATGTGTATGTGGTATTTGAACATGCCTTGTATTCTTGATTTTTAGTTTGAGTGGCATGTGCCCATGTCCCTTATGTGCTTGGCCTCTTAGCCACTTTTGTATGCTTCTTTCTTCTTGCCTTGTGTTCTTGTTGCTTATTTGTTTCTCCCTATTTGGAATGCCATGATCCACATCAGGTATTTTTTGTTGTCTTGGATGCCATGATGGGCATCATGTTCCATCCCTCCTTGATAACAAAAAACTAACATTTCTAGTTTTAATATAGTACATTAGACATGCTATTACATTAATATGGCTATCTAGGCATACACCTATTGATCTAAAAATCTTCAATACAAACTATGTTATATCTTGAGACATCATTTCAATTATCATTGCTATATCATCTATTTCATAGCATAACACACTTGTAGGGATATTTATTATGAGGGCATTCATTTTAGGGTCTTCATTCTTACCCTCAAAAGATGGGAAAATAAATAAGGGTTTTCTCATAGAGATCAGAACTCCTACTAGTCAAGAAATAATTTTTTAGAACACTCAAAACAATAATTAGAGGTCAAACGAGGTATTAAAAACATAAAAAAGTGATGATTATAGTAAAATTACCACATTTAGTAAAGGATAATAGCATCAAACATGGATAATAGCATTGGACACTAGGGTGTCCTATTTTTGGTGTTCTTATCCAAACTAAAAAAACCCAAATTTTCCAAAAATAGGTTGAAAGGTCAACTCATCTATAGTTTTGTCACATATAGATCAATTTAGATTTAGTAGTTTTAATACAATTTTTATCAAAAAATCTAGATATAGGAGGCATCATGCATGTCATGTTGGCTCTCACTTCCAAATTTATATTGGGTAGTTAGTACAACTTCTAGATCAAAATCCATGTTATAAACACTAGTGTTTGGAGGAAATGTACACAACATTTGACTTCTTTTCTTTTTGAGTTCGGTTCAGTATATTACCTAGGTATTCTCAATAGTTACATGCCATATTCCATATATAGGTGGTTGTTATCATTTTAGAGTGGATTTCATACAATCCTAACCTCCACATTCTCAAGTGGCTTCTACATAAGCCTAGTTTCCAATTTTGGAGTTACTTTTATACAAGCATATTCTCCTTCTTTTAGAGTGGCCAAGATTGGACTAGTTTCTAGTACACATGTAGCTATCCATTCCACATTGTTAGATTACAAAGTATTCATGGGCTTTAGGAGCCATCTCATAAAACATGCATTTATATTAGTATCAGTTTATAGCTTCACTTAGTGGGAAATGACGGAGCTAAAATTCTATCTAGCCTTTGTATTCTTGAGCCACCTACTTAGAGGGATTAGACACATAGTCTAAACATTAATTAATACATGCATGATCACATAGATTCACTTAGTGGGTGATGATGGAGCCAAAGGTCCATCATTTACATTCTTGATCCACTCTTGAAGAATTGGGCACTCATCTCTATTCATGATATTACTCTTGGTTCAACACATACCTAGCACACATCCAACATCACTCAACATCATAATAGGTTTTTTATTGGTCCAAGTACCTGGTGAGGTATATTCATTCCTTTCTCTTCCTCTCTCTCTCTTACCTAAATTTTGTGCATTCTTATTTTTGTTATAACATATCTACTAAGAAATAATATACTCCTAATTTTTATTTTACAAATTTACACTTCAAGACATACTCTCTTTATGCACACCTAGAATCACACAGCTTTATAGGCTTCAATCTTTTAGGTAAGTTTTGGTATGATTTATACTTTTCCTTAATCTTAGTATTTCACTTTGCTATATTACTAGAATAAAGTGGGAGGAAAATGTAGCCACGTAAAATATCAAAATTGGTAGCTTGAGTGTGGTTTATGACACCCAACCCATAAGTGCCTCTTCCATGCTCTCATGAGCCTTCTATCCACCTTTTCACTAATATTTGGTCATTTGTAGACTTATAGAACCTTATTCTAGCTCAGCCAAACTACATTTTATATGATTATTCAATCCCCCTAGGTCCTAAGCCTATAACATAGGAGCATTGAGGTTGGACTATAGTGTTGGAACCTAGGGTGTCCCTTTTCTAGTGCTTCTATCTAATCACATTTTGAGCCCAGGTGACCATTTTCTCCCAATTCTTCTTCCTCATTATGTCATATTAGCATGAATGCATGTAATCCATAACTAATAAATCTCTATAAAATCCCATTCAAAGTTTATTTAGAAGGTGATGTAAAGTATGACAATTACAACATAGAATACAAGCAAAACCACTACAAAAAAATTCCTATACTCTACTTACAACCATCTAATACAACTACTAGCATATTCAAACCCTCACACCAGTCCCTAACCACCTCAAGCATACCTAGTTGAGAATCTTTTGCATCTTCATTACACTATTACACAAAGCACATCAAGTGGGAGAACTACATATGGCTTAATCCCTCTTCAGAGTATTGGTATGTAGGTAATGTGCCCACATAAGGGGTGTGCATACATGTTTAGTGCATCTTACACAGACTAACTCCCCCCCCCCTCAGCCTCTTTCTCAAATTTTTCATTCAAATTAAAAAAATAAAGATCTAATGTTGTAGATAAAATAATCTTTATAAGGAGCTTCATTGATATTCAAGACTTAAAATTTGATAGTCAAATTAATAAAAGGACACTATATAAAACCGGAAAAACTCAAATCTCTATGACTAGTTTGGAAAATAATGATATAACCTAGACTATAACATTAGACCCAAAAGTATCTTGTTTGTGGCAATCATATCCTTACACCAAATGAAAGCTAGATCTTGGTTCATGATATTGTCCCAGTTTTACATAGTCAGTACTAACTTTTATTTCAGTCATATCAACCTAGTTTTAAGATAAGTTATATTTCTCCTCTTTTATTACTATTTTTAGAAAGATATGAAAGTCAAATAAATTACAAAAATTATTACTCTATTTACTTCAATATTATTTACTAATTTAATCAAATTAGAACCTTAACTAAATTAGGCATAGAACTCCAATATTCCAAAAATAGTTAAATCAACAAGTTTATTGATTAACTTGAAAGGATGGGGTAGTTGATGTAGGTGTGGTTTGAGAAGTGTTGATAGAAGATTGAGTATTGTTAGTGATAGTAAAATAGGTTAGAGGAATGGTACAAATGGTATGAGAAGTGTTATCTAGGGAAGGTTTTGGTATTGATTCATCAAAATATATGAGATCTTCTTTCCCCAACTTAGTTACATGAGTTGGAGAAGAATTTTGGATAACATGAAATGTGCAAGATAATTGAGGTGTGTGGATATGTTGAGGATCAATGATAGTTACCATACTTCACATATTATCCATATTGATCACATTATCTTCAATATTTGGGTCAATAAGATTGTCAACATTATTGGTAGAAGGGGTAGTCTTTTCTTAATTATCTTGGTGATTTGGAAGAGTATTTTTATAAGTTTCCAACTAAGCACTATCCTAGTTTGAATCTTGAAATTTAGTTTGTGTTTCATGGGCTTTAAAGGTAAAGTCATAGGCTTATTAGCATTGATTAATGATAAAATCATGGTCAAAATTGGGATCAAGAATTAAATCCAAAGCCAAATTATGAAGCTTCTGACATGTCTCATGAGAATGACCCCAAATAACATGAAACTAACAAAATTTATTGGGATCATAACAAGATTTCATGGGATGAGTGGGATCAAGTTCTCATGGGTGAGGCCTTGCTATATATTTTTGTAATTCTTCTAGGGATAAAGTTTTATGAACATTGATATTATTAGTTTAAGATAAATGAGGATTGGTGATATGGTTAGGATGGGAAACTTGTTATAGATTTTGGTTAGGAACAACATCTTGAATAGTATGAATGGTGTCATAAGAGTTAATGACAACATCATTGGTATTGTGATAATTCTTATTATTGAGTAACATACAAGCACCCATATAAGGTTGGGAAGGCTCAAATTGATGCATAAGGAAATATTGATGATTAACTTGGTCAATGGCCTCTTCCAAAATACATAGAGAAAGAGTTTGAACTCAATATTACAACTTAGGAGAAGGGGCATTGGTAAATAGATAGAAAGGGTTATCATCTACCATGTTATGTTTTCATTTATTAGACAATGTCTTCCATCATTTAATGAAATATTGTGTGGTTTCAATCTCAAGTTCTTACAATTGATAAAATGGGATAAGGTATTCTAAGGGAGATCACTAGTTTGAAACTCTTGGACTAGATCATTAACTAAATCTTCTAAACTAGTTATGGAATAAGATTTGAGTTGGTTGTACCAATCTAAAGGATCAACCATGAGAGTTTTTTATAATAGTTGGTAGTGGAAAATGTGTTTAATTTGACCCAATATTTATATAGATTTCTAAATGTTTTTAAATGAAGAGTAGGATTAGTTGACCCATTTTAGGAAATGGTAGGGGTGATACCTCCTATATCAATATTAGAAATTTGTTATGTGAGAGCATCATTTTGAATATGCTTGATTATTTTACTAACAAGAAGAGGTTGAGAGATAAGATTACCATGGGAATCCCAAAAAGGAGGTGGGGGAAATTTTTGTTATGTGTACCCCATGGCATCTATTGAGGGTGAGTTTGAAGATGGATAAGATGATTTTTGAATTTGAATCATATTATTTGCATTTTTAGTTTGAAAAGCATTCATTTGATTAAGAGTTTATAATATGAGTTAATGGGTTTTATTTGTATTATTATTGGAATCATTGGAATTGGTAGTGGTGGTTTAGGTACCACTACGAGTGTTAGTAGGAGCTTGAGAACAACTATCAATAACTGACGTACTAGTGGTCTAATTTTATTGTGTGGTAAGAGATAGACTATTAGAGGGATGGGAAGAAGTAACAATAGAGGCATGATTACCATGGGTATCAAATGATGCACTATTGGAAGAATTGAGAAGATTAGGTCTTGGAAGAGGCCTACTAGATGTAGAACTTGCCATGTTAGTAGAGATATTAGGTATGGAGGTAGAGGAAATCAAAGAAAAATAATTCATGGTATGAGAAGGGGTCAAAATAGAGGGAAGAGGCTAAGAAGCAAAAAAATTAGTGTCCCTAAATCCATGTGAGAATGTGGGAGAAGGTGAATGGGTTTCCTTGACTTGACCACTTATCATGAGATGGTAAATAGTAAAAGGATCCTTTCCTTAATGTTGAGGAAATTCATTGATGAAGAAGATAATTTTGTGTGCATACTCTAATTTATTTTTATATTCAAATGATAAGAATGGATTAAAAGTGAAGAGGAATGATGAGGGATCCCATTATTTGTAGTGTGAGTGGATATATGCACACTACTTTCATCTAAGATAGGAGCCACAAGATATTTATGGGAGAACCTATAAATCTTGATAATAATCATCATATTTATTGAATTCAACTTAGTATTGTCTTCAAATAAGAAGTTCATGACGAAGGAGAGAGATTAGGTAAGTCAAATTTGATGCAAAATCAAGGAGATACAAGATATAGATAAGAGTACAGAGTCAACTAAGTTCACCTATTACTAAAGTTAAGGTATGCAAATTGAGCCAACAAGGGTATATAGTCAACCAAGTTGACTTAGTAATATAAATTAAGACAAAGGATATCTTGATAAGGATATAGATTCAACCAAATCAACCTAGTAATGTAATTTAGTAGGCATAAATGAGTACTAGGTTGACCAATTCAACTTAGTACCATAGTTAGGAAAACTAAAGTTTGTAAGAGACTATGTTGAATAGAACTATAGTGTATTGAAAACATAGGGAAAAAAGTGTAATGTACTTTTAAATCAATAAATGAAACTAAACCCATAAAAAATTAGATCAAAAACCACCTAATTAGACTATGTGAGCTACTCTAAGCATTAAAATAGCTAAAAATGAGTGTGAATTAATTAGTAGAATATAGTTATAAATTCCAAATTTAAGAATGGTATAGAGTTGGTTCATAATATAATCCATGCAGACATTATAGAATAGAGTAGATAGGGTCACTATTATACTACAAAAGTAGGAGACCTTAAGAACTAAATTTACTAGGTCAACCTAGTATTTTAGTTAGAAGACATAATATAGAACTAGGTTTACTAGGTCAACCTATTTTACTATATGATTGAAGTTTTGAAGACTTCAAACTTTGTAAAATAGAAGTCTAAGGAAAAACTGAATTGAAAACTAGAGAAAGAAAGGAACCTTGGTGGGTTGTGTATGCAATCAAAAATGTATCATGTCTATAAATCAATTTTAGATTGGATAATATAGATCATACCTACACTTCCAATTGGGAAGACATTTTTAAAGTGATATCATGACCAATATGGGGATTTTCTAGACTCAATTAGGGTATCACTTGTCAGAATACACCATTCTAAGAAGGGTTCCAAAGCCTATACTCTAACACAATCACAAAATAACCCCAAAAAGAGTCCTAGGTTTGTATTTTCACTCTATTCTAATAAAAAATAAATTAAATCTAATATAGTGCTCACTAAATCTTATGGCACAAATCAGGGCTTATAAATAAAACAAACTAGACTAAACATGCATCAAAGACATATACTCATCTCAATGTATACATAATCCTAATGCATGGAAGAGAAACACAATTGCATTATCTATCTACTCTTACAAAGGAGAAATGAAATTAAGAATACTTTCCTTTGAAGATGAACCCATTGAGAATCAATCTCTCCCTTAGCCAAGGTGAATCGTAATATATTGTTGTGCTATGTAAGGTTAATAAAGACAAAACAACTCTAGGCTACACAACCTATCTATGCATCTAAAAAAATTATTCATAAGACAAGATCCATATCCCTAAAGAAATTATGGAACAATAAGATTTATTCCTCAAGTATAATGGTCAGTAAGTAGATGTTCATTTGTCTTCTTCTTCACTTCTCTATTCTCAAATGGTTGGAAATGAACTTTTATAGATAGGCAGATCTTACCCTAAATCCTTTTGAATATGTCAGCTATACAGGGTCAAGTAAGTCAACTCTATATGTTTTTGAGAGATAAATCACTAGATCTTGAGCTAGGTAAGCTAAAGGTCTAATAAAACTCCAAGTAAAAAATATCCCTAAATAGTATAGGGTCAACCCAGTCAACCGTATATAGTCAACTAGTGAAAGGGGGTCAAGGCAAGAAAACATAGGATAATGACATGACAAATGTTTAGAATGGGTGCAATAGAGAAGAATAAGCTTAGGGTAAATGGATTTAGGAGAAAAGTGTGTAGATGGTAAGTGTAGAAAGGGACAAAAATCTTATGAAGCACCAATGATCTTCCCACCACTTTCTCGGTATACCCCTTAAGGCATGAACTCAGAGATATTGAGATTTAATGACTTCTTACAAGATGCAAAAGAGTTAGTAGTCAATTAAAGTTTGAAAATATTATGTGTATACAAGTTGAAATATGCCAAATACTATGAAATTTATGTTAAAGTGCCTTGAACGTTGCTTGTAATTTCTACCAATTGTGTCAATTGGTTTGACCTAGTTCTATGATTAGCTATTTGTTAAAGCCTATCAATATGATTCAGTCAACCTAGTTGACCTAGTTTGTTATCTAGAAGCTATCTATAATATTAAGTCAACCATAATGACTTAGTTTACTATTCTAAGGATAAATAATATACTAAGTCAACCTATTCGACATAGTCTATTATCTATAACTGAAAAAGAGTACTATATTGACTTGGAACATAGTCATTTTGATACAACTATGTGTTCAACCTACACACAGAACTTAGAAACTATATCAGCCTAGTTGACCTCATATTATAAATATAAAAAAATAATAAAATGATAGAAATGAAAAATCATGAAATAAAACATGCAAGGATTTGATTCACATCAGGTTCACTAGAGTTTATGTAATGAAAAATGCATTAGATCTATAAATCAATCCTAGCTCAAAAAAGATAGATCCTACTTACACTTTCAATGGGGTATAAAATATATAATTGAGGTCATGACAAATATGGATATTCTAGACTTATCAAAGGTATTTATTACAATAATAGTATCACTAGGGAGGCTTCCTAAACCTCTAGTCAAGCAAAACTATGCAATAACCCTAACTAGGTCCCATGTTTTTATATTCACTAAACTAATAACAAGTAAAGAAAAAATCTAATCTATTGATAACCAAATCTTGTCATAGAAAGTGGGGATAATAAACACTAAAATTAAAAATTCATATAAGACATATACACATGTCAATGTATATGAAATCCTAATACATGGAAGAGAAGTACAAATGCATATCTACCTACTCTTAAAAATTATCTTTGAAGATGAACCCACCGATCCTCAATATCTCCCTTGGCTACGGTGCTTTACAAGAGGTTGTTGTGATTTGTAAGGATGACAAGGATAAATCACCTCTAGGTTACACAGCCTATCAATGCATCTAAAAAATTCTTCACAAGATAAGATCTTTATCTCTAAAGAAAGTATGAGACCCTTAGCTTGATCCTCAAGTAGAATGGTGGATAAGTAGATGCATAATATATCTTACTTCTTCTCTTCTCTAAATAATTTTGAAATGATTGTATTTATATAGGTGAATTTAACCCTAAATCCATCTAAAATTTTTAATCAACAGGGTTTACGCAGTTAACCTAGTATCATTATTGACAAAAACTCACTAGGTCATGGACTAGGTTAACTAAGAGCTAACCTAAACCCTAAATAAGTTTTGCTAATAAGAGAACAAGGTTGATACAACTGACACATTCATGTAAAGTGTTAAAAAATGTTTTAGGTTAGGAAAAGGGGTACTAAAAGTGGTAAAATATTAGAGAAGTGTACAAAAGAGAAATCCCATATTAGGGGTATGGTTTTTAGGGTACAAGTGTATATATAAAAAGTGGAAAAAGGGATAAAATCATTTAAATCACCAATGGTCTACCCACCCCTTTTTTGGTTTACCTCTTAGAATGTGCACTCATAGATATTAAGACTCGACATGTTCTTACAAGATAGAGAACATTAGTAATTGATAAAAGTTTGAAAATATTATGTATACAAAGTGAACCCATTGTGACTTAATCTCTCTCTTAGCCAATGGTGCTTTGTAATAGGTTGTTTTAGGCTTGTATTGATCATAATCACAAATCAACTCTAGGGTACAAGACTTATCCTATGCATCTAATACTTTAATAAGACAAGTGTTACCTCTCCAAGCCAAAAACCTAAGCAATGAAACCTCATATTGATTGTATGAGCAGATTTGCGAGTATTAATGATATGAAATTGATTGATCCTATAATATCAATGAAATTAAAGGGGTATATATATCCATATATTGACCCTAAATTATGCCAATAATTTATCTAATGTAGTTGGTCTGGTCAAACTTGTTAGGTGATGAATAGAGTTATTAGGTCTTGATCTATATCGACTTAAGAAGACATAGCTCTATCACATGTACTACACCCAAAATGGGGTCAATCTCATTTATGCATTATTAAAAATGATAAAAATTGAGTTTGTATGGAATGGGAAATGCAAAAAATCTATAAATCAATCCTATCTCAAAGAATATAAATCCTACATACATTTTTGATTAGGGATATATTATATAATCAAGGTCATGAACAATATGGATCTGCTAAGCCTAGCCAATATATCTCTTACCACAAATAATATCACTAGGGAGGGTTTGAAAGCCTCTATTAAAGTAAAACTATATAGTAACCCTAACTAAGTCATATGTTTTCATATTCACTTAAACTAATAACAAGTAAAATAAATTATAATCTAGTGCTCATCAAATCTTGTGGCACAAAATGGGCTTAGTAAACATAAAATTAAACATGAATATAATACATATACTCACATAAATGAATGGAAGAGAAGTGTAAATGCATATCTATCTACTCTTACAAAGAAAGAACAAAGTTAGGAATCCTTACATTTGAAGATGAACCCACCAAACCTTAATATCTCCCTTAGAAAAGGTTATTTGTAAGAGCTTGTTTTGGTATGTAAGGATGATAAGGATAAATTATCTCTATGCTAATAACCTATCAATGCATCCAAAAGACTTATCCATAAGACAAGATTTGTATCTCTAAAGAAAGTATGAAACCCTAAGCTTGATCCTCAAGTAGAATGGTGGATAAGTAGATTCACAATATATATTACTTCTTTTCTTCTCTTATAAATGGTGAAATGTATGTGTTTATATAGGAAAATATAACCATAGTTCCTTATGAATGTTTAGGTTGACAAGGTTGACCTAGTTGATCAAGTTCCAAAATTGACAAAAATAAACTAGGTCATGGACTAAGTTAACCAGGGGCTGACCTAGACCTTAAGTAGTTTTGTTAATAAGAATATAGGGTTGAGGTTACCGAATATATAATGTAAACTATCAAAAAGTGGTTTGAGGTTAGGGGAGGGATAATGAAGATGGTAAAATACTGGAGGAGGGTGTAAAATAGGAGGCAAAGCTTAGGGGAATTATTTTTAGGAGAGAAATGTGTAGATATCAAGGGGCCAAAATAGACAATAATGTTGTAAAGCACCAATGGCCTACCCACCCCTTTCTTGGTGCATCCCTTAGGACATACAATCAAAGAGATTAAGACTTTATGGTTTCCTACAAGACATAAAGAATCAATAATTGATAAAGTTTAAAAATATTATGTGTATACATATGCCCCACTTGAATCTCATTATGTGTCATGTAGGTAGAACATGGGATGGTGCTTTGGGAAAAGAACATAGTGACACATAATGTTGAAGTTGAATAAAATCTTGTAAAGAGAAAATAAGATAAATGAAATGACATAATTGAAAAACACATACCTTTCCTTACCTTAGTGCTTTAGATAAATAAGGAGATGTGAGAAATTAAAAGTGTCTAATGTGAGAACATTAGATAAACATTTAGAGATTAGAGAAAAAAAGCAAAAAATTGAAAAATTTGCAACATGTACATATAATAATTGAAAATATTCTATATGACATTAGTATTCCAAAACATTTTATGGTTTAGATAAAGAGTTAGTAGAGACAAAGATATGAGCAAAATAAGAAATATGATGGTAAATAATTTAGGAATAGTAAATATAAATAGGGTGAAAAATAATTTCTTTAGCATTATTTACTATAATGAGAAAAATAAAGATCTAATAAACCTAGTGAGAAGCCAAAGAGCTAGAATGGTGAGGAGATGACCACTGAGATGGGGAAGGCACATAATGGACACAACAGGTGTAGCATAAGTAAGCAACTAAAATTTTCAATTTTTTGAGTATTTTTATTTTAAATTTAGTGGTTTATAATAATTTGAGTGTTAGAGAAAATTGAGGCACCATAATTAACCCTAATAAAATTTTAAGGACATTGGGGGTCAAATGGGGTATTGGGTAGGAAGGGGTCAAACAAATAGATACCCAAGGAATTTATGGTATTTAGTCAAAATGTCATCGAAGTGGATGAACAAGGTCGACCAGTTTGACTTAGTTTGCATAATACAAGATAAACCAATAGGTTGACTTAGTAGCAGGTGGATGACTTAGTTGGTTAAGTCAAAGGGATGACTCAGTACTAGTGAGCCAACTTAGTCTTTTATGAGGTGGTTGGCTTAGTACTATAGAGGATTAAATGGGTTGACTTAGTATTGGTAAGCTAGATAGTGGTTGAATTAGTATTGAAAAGATTTATCTGATTGAAATATGGATAGGGTTGATCTAGTATACTTGATAAAGGATAGGGCTGATTTAGTTTATAATAAGTCAATCTAGTAGAAAAATAAATAAATTAAATCAAACTAATGATTTTTTGTGAAATTTTAAAGAATGTATTTTGATTATTAATGACATCTAGATCTAATAAATCATTTTTTGTTTGATATTTTTTAGAGGTGCCAAAGATATTGGTGATTTATCAATGCATAATGGTTAATAGAGTTGTTAGAACACCTGATAGATATAAATATAGTAAGATTAGTTGCATTGGGTTTGGGAGGTATCATGGAGATGAGGTACATCCCATTTATTGTTTATATCATTATCATGTTCCTCCAATCATGGGAATAACTAACCAAAATGTTTTGATGGGTGGTGGATGTGGATACCTTAGAATTGGGTATCACATCTTAAGATTTCCATACATTTTATGGACTACCTATAGGAGGGACACTGGTGATCATAAGGACACTAGATGATTTAGAGGAGAGATGAGCATACCAAGGTAGGTGACATGCTTAGATAGGATCTACCCAAGACCAAGAGTTAGATTATTCAATGTGTATATTGCATAAATTTTGGACATCTAGAAGGTTGTGATAAAAATTATGATAGCCTGAGTGTTGAATCACAAGTAAGATGGTAAGGTAACATTGTATGTGATATATTTGTGCCAATATATTTTTGATCAAGGGGCATTCTATTATTTTGAGTCTATCATCTATGTCCAGCTCATGAATGATATATATGGGATGTTTTCCAGAGGGTAAAATACCATGGGACCAATGGTGTTACTTACTGCATGGATATATGAGAGGTTCTTGATGTATTCGTCAACTAGGTTACCCCATGTGGTTGATGATAAGTTACCTCAAGTTATTAAATAGAGATAAGACTAGGTAACATGGGTTAAACCCCATGTGTCATCACTAGAAATAGTCACATGAGGAAATTTCGTGTGGTATTCCTACACACATATTGATAATATTTATCCTAGATAGGTGATTATAGCAATAAGGATGGCTCGAGTGTAGATCATAGGCCACTATACCTAATGGGTAGAGTTAGAATAGGTGGCATGCTTACCAAGATAGTTTAGAATCCCACACCCAATGGATCTTATAGTATTTCCTATGTTTTTGGCATGACATGATAGAGATCTAAGTGGGAGAGGAGGAGTGCCAATTGAGAGACTAGAGATTAGGTCTTGACATGTGAGGCCATAGACTGGTCGAGCATGATAACCAGCCATCATAAGAGGAAAGGGCATGGTTATGGATGTATGAGTGTAATAACTACCACAAAATAACCATAGTAGGATGAGTAATGACCACCTTGGGCACACCATCATCAAAAACACCACTAGTGAGATCGAACACAAATAAGGGTTGTTATATAAGATGATTTGATTGTTGACCCAGGGTAGAGCAAGTCCATAGAGGTACCTATGAGGAGAAACCCACAAAGTGTATGGGTGGTGATGCCTATCTTTTCCTTCATATGATAGTGACCCATGGATGAGGTACTCAAGGGATGATTAAATAGAGAGATCATGATTGGTGGATGAGTAAATGGGGAGATGGTGTTTGGTAACACTAGGATAGGTAATAAATGTTATAATATAAGTATTTGAGATATAATACTAGTTATATATGATTGTAGGTAGATAAATAGATAGAAGTGGAGATGTGTGTGTGATTTAATATCTATCTAGGTTTTTGTTTTATAGACCTTAAAACATAGGAGATCATATGGGGATCCCTAGTCATGGTAGTTCACCATGACATTTTGGATGGGGTGTTGGCACCATATGACCCCACCACACTACATGATCTTATGGTAGAATCTACCCTAGCTTAGACAAACTAGGTTATACTAGTGGGGGAGGTTGTAAAGGAACTACACACATGTGAGGGTGTATTGTAACCACCAATAGGGGTGGGAATAGGAGAGGCATAGGTCTTTTAGGCCTTGTCTCAAGAGAGAGCCACACACATGGATATCACTATCTAACTAGGATAGGTATAGGCTCAAGTGGCCAATCTATAGGGAAAGGTATCAAGTTTGAGATCTGAAACAACCTAATTATAGTACACTATATAGAGGGGATGGTCGGAGGAATCTATGGGTAGTGTGGATAGGCCACAAGATAGACATGATGGAGCCTAACCATATTTTTGGAGTGATGTGTTTTTATATTTTTTTATAAAACACATGATATATAGAGATATTTTATTTTGATAGTTGTTTTTTGGTCTCATGAATTATATTTTGGTTCTGGTTATTGATGCATGGATATATTTATTTCTAGCACGTGTAGTTTTTTTTGTTCTATATGTTATAAGAAATATATGTGGAGTGTTTTCATTTATATCATTATGTATTACACGTTCATGGTTAAAAATAAATAGGCAAAAGGACTTGGAAAAGTATAAGTAATCATAAACATATGTACTACACACTATTTCATAATGGGAAGTGTGTAATAACAAAATATGACTAGGTATAATAAACCAAAAAGTGGTAAAAAAGAGGATAATAAATATTTTTTATCCATAAAAAAGATTGGAACCAAATTAAAACAAGTAAAATCACACTAAATCATGTTCGTAAGTATGAAAATAATGTAATAAAATGGAAAATTCATGAAAGAAAAATGGTAGAAAAACAAATCAATTAAGTCAATCAATCATACTAAATCATGTTTGGAAGTATAAAAGTGAAATAAAATTGGTAAAAATGGACTTAAATTAATCACACTAATTCAAGTTGGAAAGTATGAAAATTTTAAAAGAAATGGTTAGATTCTTACATGCAATCAGAAGATAAGAAGATAAAATTGAACGATTAAAAAAGTAAGAATAAAACATACTAAATCAAGATGAGAAGCATGTCAATTATGTGTAACTCATAATCAATCATGACTTATCTCAATCTTAACACATTTAATTTTGTTGTGACTTTGGTATTGGAAAATTTTATAAGGCCACATCCTATCCATGGTCTTACGCTGAAACTCATAAAGGTAACATCAATGAGGTGGAAATAATATTAAAAGGGTAAATATGGTAAAAGGGGTGTTTGGAATGGTAGTGTGAAAATTTGGTAATTTGTGAGGATGGCCTGGTCCTATCCATGGTCTTACACTACAACTCACAAATGGAATCCCTAGGGGGAGTGATCAATAAACAAAACAATATTTATCAAGGGGAAATATTAAGATTGTAGGGAGTGAGAAATGGAATGTAAGAAGCATCATGTGGGAATCTTATGAGAAGACCTTAGGAAAAAAGAGGAATACTAAAGACATAGAAAGACACTAAATGACTAGTGACCATCAATATACAAAGGATACTTGTTCACTAAAGACACAAAGTTGTAGAGGAAAATAAGTGTGGTACTACGATCAACTCATATTGGTTGTTTGAATAAGAAAATTAAAATGGAGATTCCTTCCCATAATGTGTTCCCATTATCCAAGACCCCTTATAGATTCATTGGTCTATTGTGAAGATTGGGTACTTTCATGAGAAAGTAGGTAGTACTAAAATATTTTTTTATTCTCCTTTTTGAATCGACTATCCTACCACACCTTAATGGACCTAGATTCTATTATGAGGCCAACTATGGAGTTTGAGCTTTGATTATAAAAATTATATGTGCTTAGAATCATATATTTTAGTGTGATTTGACTTTTGAAAATTTTCAATGTTTTTGTTTAGATCATTTCCTTTTATTAAATTAATTGGCTTTTAAATGTTCATGGATTTTGAGATTCCTCCTCCATATGAATTTGGAATGACAAATCATGAGAGATAAAGTTATATACATGAATGAGATTTATGCTTAGGATAAAGGAAGTTAATTATCAAAATACATGCATAATTATAACACTTGGGTTTAACTATGAATTAGCATGATATCTAAAGTTTCAACCATGTTTATGCTTAGTTTATGAAAGGAAATAAGGGGAATAGAGGAAGATCCAAAGTGGATTGGTAAAAGGATATTATAATGAGACAAATTATTTTCTAGTTGATTACATGGTAGATAAGGAATGACTAAAAGGAAAAAGATTTGTATAACCAAGACACAATAATAATTATCCGTGTTTATAGAGATAAGATAGTAAATAATCATGAAAGAGAACAAGATAACCATAACCATAGAAAATTAATTCATGAATAAGAATTATGTAATCATGAAAAATAATTCATAAGATAACACAAGAAGAAGAATAATGACATCATAAGCAACATGTAGTACAAAAAAAATCATCATGTAAGATAGACAAGAATTTGACATAATGTCAAATGATATAAGATAGATAAATGGAAAATTGGAGCACAC
Source organism: Torreya grandis (assembly GCA_037957365.1). NCBI lineage: Eukaryota > Viridiplantae > Streptophyta > Pinopsida > Cupressales > Taxaceae > Torreya > Torreya grandis. Next base: position 906,675 of record JARHVA010005621.1, on the reverse strand, counting down.
ATCCAATCCAAATGAAGAAATAAATAAAGAACACCATTATTATGTTCATGAATACTAATATATTTATCCACACACATTATCCATAACATCTAATATGCCCATATGAAGTTGAACTCAGACTGAAACCAAAGTCTCATCATTCTTTAGGGAAAGTTGAGAAAATAGTTCACATGAACTCTCCTCGACATAAAATGTAATAATGCCTAAAGGATTGTGATAATGAGGGATATTATGTATATGATTCTTAGGAGAAGTAATGGGAGTAGACTCTATGGGAGATGAAGGGGTCATCAGTGGATAATGGGCCACATGTGGATTCACTAGTGGAAAAGGGGCCACTGATGAAAGAAGATCCATAGGAGAGGGAATCATGAGAGGGAAAAATTATAGGTAGAGAAGTGACCATAGGTGTAGGAGCCACATAGGAATAAGGGGGAGAATTATTATGAGGGAAAGCTATTGGAGGAAGGGTATTAGGTGAAAAAAAAGTCATGGGGTGATCTATGAGATGCTACTAAAGGATTTGTTAATGATCAATGTGATGAGTACTACATTATTGCTAGAGATAATATACCTCTCAATATTTGGGAAGATATTTAGGTAGTAATTTTTGGGGAGGTATAGTATTGTCTATGGGTTGGGGAATGGCAAGATGCAAAGTGTTGATATATTTCCATAGATTATGACAATGCATGGATGAATGATTATATGTGTCATGGAAGAAATAGATATTCTTATTAGTAGACTTTATAGGTTTACTGACAGAGGGAGTGTTAATATAAGTAGAGGAAGGTTGGTTTAAGGAATAATCTCTCATTAAATGACTAACAAATTTAATAATATAATAATATGGTTAATCATCCCATTCGATGGGCAAGGGAATAAGTTATGGTAAAGGGAGAAAACCATCACTAAAGGAAGGTGAGGTTGGTGGAGAGACTAGGCAAGACTCGATGAAAGGAGTAATAGGGTTTGAAATAGGAAGAGACTCATATAGAGAGGGAGTGGTAATAGGATCCAAATTGGGCTCAGCTAAAGGAGGGGTGTGATGGATAGAAGGTTGAAGGATAGTCACATGCATCTCAGGGATAAGGCAGCTAGAGGGATCATTGATCTAGAGCTCATTTTAGAAAAAGTTTCCAAATCATGATGAGAATAATTTCATAGTGTAGAGCTTGTCGAGATATTTTTGGTGCTTTTTTGGGTTCACACAATGGACACCGTATGCAAAAGATATGGTTTGTTGAAGTTCTAGTGTGACAGGGAAAAAGTGGTGTCACAAGATGACATGGCACAATGTGGACATGCCAAGTGGACCAATCACTTGGTGAATGTGGTAGTCAATGGGTGTCCAAAAACTTTGGGTTATTTGTTTCTTTGATAATGTCCATAGATAAATGTATTGTATTTGCAAGTCCATAGAAAAATCTCATTGTATTTGCAAAGTCCATAGATTTGAAATCCCACAAAAAGAGGGATAATTGTTTTTTTTAAAAATTGGTTTAACGCTTTGTAATGCCGAGTCATTATCCACATGCCACATCTTAGACATGCCAAGTTTTGGGGAATGTGAGAATAGACATGTTCAGTCTTGCACCCAAGTCACCCACAAAAGGGGACGTTGACACATTCAAGGAGGCTGCTTAACTATTTTTAGTATGAAGTCAGTGCTTCCCCAACAAATATGGGATAAAGATAAGATTAAGGCACCAAAAAAGGAGGAGGACAATTTTGAACTCTTGACCTACCATCCAAAATGGATAAGCTTTGACAACTTATGTCATGGAATTCTAAGTGCTTTGAAAGGAGCGAACTTGTATAAAAGGGCAAGCTTTTGGCCGACTATGTATTGGAAAATATAGACTAGTTTGTTGTATTTGGTCATTTTGGAGCCCTTAAAAAGCAAATCAGAGCTCGAAGTAAACTACAAAGTTGTTTATAATTATGATATGCTCTATGTATTATATTAATTTACCCATTTTGGAGAATTAGTGATGCCATTTTGAGCTATAGAAGTTTCCGATTTTGATTTGGAGAAGCCTCTACGTGTGATTAAGGAAGGTGAAGGATGTGCTGAGTCAGTCATCTTTCGAAGGTCTGATCACTATTATTACATAGAGATATGATGTTTTGTTGATTGTAAGTATTGTTTTAGCTTGCAAATTTTAGCAACATTAATGGATCGATTCGATAATAACTCAGGGATGTAGGAGTTTTGAACCCCATAAACAATTTCAATGTTTTGATCTTTGGATTCATTTTTGCATTTCAGTTCCAGTTATTATTCAGATTATAAATTCATATTTTTATTCAGAATGTAAAATTTAATGAATTGACCATTTACGAGAAATTGGATATAATCAAGAATTTGAAAAATTTGATGGTTTTAATGGATATTTGATGTGATCTATTAATTCACCTTTATTTCATTTTTGAAACGTGATTTGGATCAGATTTTAATCAAGTTTAATCATTCCAACATCTTATAAGTTGAGAACTTCAAAATCTATAATTTTAAAATTTCACTTAGAGTTTATCAGTGGAGTTTATGGATCAAGTTAGTATCAGAGTAGTCAGAATGTAGGGATTGCTTCTAATTGTGTATTGATAGTTGCTTCCAAAATAATTGGATTATTGGTTTTCAATTTGATTATATTTTAGTGTGTAGTGTGGAATTAGGTGCTTGTAGGAAACCATGGGCAAGTTGTCATGGATTGAGATCATCAAAGATGAAAATACAATCTTGAGATGCCAAAAATTTGCACTTGATTTGCAAGTGGCAAAGTTAAAATCAGAGCTCAAATCCAAGGATGAGCTCTCAATTAGATTGAAATGTGGTGATTGTAAAAAGGTAAAGCCTTCAAATTTATATGCAGAGACTATGACTGAGTGTAGTGTAAGTTTTTCACGACAAGAATCTTCATCTTCTTCTACCATTTCAGATTCAGATTCTAGTAATATTGTTTTTGGTGATTTTGAAAGATACACTAAGGGCATATGATCTAAATTGTTGTTTAAAATGGGTTATAATGGAGGAGGACTTGCAAGAGATAGCCAAGGTACATTGAACCCAATTCAAGTTGAGCATAGACCTCTTCGTGTAGGTTTGGGTTATACTAGTGTGTAGGTGGATGGTAGAGAAGTTTCTTCCATGGCTAAAGGAAGACGAACTTCTAATAGAAAAGGTTCTAGGCCACTAGTTCAAATGTATAAAGGTAAAAGAGGTATTGAGATTCTACCTCTTGATTCTTACACTAAATCTTTTGATCCAATTGATACTTTTAAGAAGTTTGGATATAATTTACAGAATATAATGCAATCATTTCCATGCACTTTTTGTGGGATGAATAACCATAGTTCTAAGACTTGTTGGAAATGAAAAGCTTTATTTAATTAGATTGCATGTTTCAAATACCATTGTCATGTTAGTTTGGGAATTGGCAAAAGGGGACCCTCACCTAAGAAGGATGTTTGCACTCACTATAAAGTGAGTGGACATAGGATTGATAGATGTTTTAAGCTTCTTTCATCTTCACATTCAAGTAATATTAAAACTAAGATGATTTACAAACCTCTCACTAAGGTTAATGAAGCTAATTCAATCCATAATTTAGTTGACAATACAACCTAGAATAAGGTAAAACCTACAAGTAAAAATCCATTAAAGAGGTTAAGTCAATAGTATTCAATTGATAATGAGTCCACAGAGACAATCAATTTCACTAGGAAGAAAGAATTGGTTAAGTGGATTATCACTACATTACTTTTGAAAATCATGGTTAAGAATTCACTTAAGGGAATGAACAAGCTTTGATAGATGTAGATTAGAGTTGGTGGGAACACTTCAAGACAGGTTTACCATATGAAGTTTTTCAATTCTCACTTTTTGATAACTCTAAGTTTTTGATCTCCAGAATATATTGTATGGGTAGTCTAATAATGGATAAGACATTAACTCATTTGAAATAGTTCAGGATATAGTAGAGTGATGTTGTGATTTGTTTCTTTATAGCATTTGATAGTTAGACTAGTATTTTGAATGTATCTATTTTGGCACAGAGATGTTTAGATGCATATTTTAAGACCCTTTGGGCATGTTTAGATGTTAGGCATCATACACTTTTGGTTATTTACATTTGCTTAGCATATAAGTCCCATACTAGGGAATTGTATTTCAACATTCCTACAACATTAATTGTATGTTGTTAGCATTATAAACTTGTCTTGCAGTTACATTGGGAGTTATTTCAATTTTTGGCAATTAACCACTTTACAAGATGTGACATTTGGGTAGGCAATTTTATATATTGTAATCACTTTGGCAGTTGTAGATTCACTTATTCATGCCTTTAGATTAGGCATTTTTATAATTTTATTATTAATCATTTTAATGCAATTGTTTATATATCTTGTTATGACTGGGTTCTATTTTCATGAATGTAGGAGACCAGTTATAAGATTTTAGGTGATAGTCAACTTTTGGAGACCAAAAGCCTCTTTTGTAGGGAGGTGTGATCTAGAGTTCATTCTATAAAAAGTCTCCAAATCATGATGAAACCAATTTCACAGCATAGATCTTGTTGAGATCATTTTAGCACTTTTCATGGTTCATACAATGGACACTGTATGCAAAAGATATGGTCTATTGAAGTTTTGATGCAACAGGGAAAAAAGTGGTGTCACAAGATGATGTGGTACAATGTGGACACGCCAAGTGAACCAATGAGATGGTGACACATGGTAGTCAATGGGTGTCCAAAAACTTTGGGTTAGTTTTGTCTTTGACAATGTGCATGGATAAATGCATTGTATTTGCAAGTTTGTAGAAAAATCTCATTGTATTTTTAAAGTCTATAGATTTAAAATCCCACAAAAAGAGGGATAATTGTTTTAAAAAAAAATTGGTTTAACGCTTTGTAATGCCGAGTCATTATCCACATACCACGTCCTAGACATGCCATGTTTGGGGAACATGAGAATAGACATGTTCAGTCTTGCACCCAAGTCTCCCACAAAAGGGGGTGTTGACACATTTAAGGAGGCCACTTAACTATTTTTAGTATGAAATCAGTGCTTAACCAACAAATGTGGGATAAAGATAAGACTAAGGTGCCAAAAAAGGAGGAGGATGGTTTTGAAATCTTGACCTACCATCCAAAATGGATAAGCTTTTAGCGCTTATGCCATGGAATTCCAATTGATTTGAAAGGATCTAACTTGTATAAAAATCAAGCTTTTGGCCGACTGTGTATTAGAAAATATAGACTAGTTTGTTGTATTTGGTCATTTTGGAGCCCTTAGAGGCTGAACCAGAGCTCAGAGTAAACTAAAAAGTTGTTTAGAATTCCAATACACTCTATGAAGTATATTCATTTTCCCATTTTGTAGAATTTTTGATGCCATTTTGAGCTATAGAAGTTTCTAATTTTGATTTGGAGAAGCCTCTGCATGTGATCTAGGAAGGTGAAGGACCTGCTGAGTCAACCAAGGTCTTTCGAAGGTCTAATCACTATTATTTCAAAGAGATATGATATTTTTTTGATTTTAATTATTATTTTATCTTGCAAATTTTAGCAACATTAATGGATTGGTTCGATAAGAACTTGGGGACGTAGGAATTCTGAACCCCATAAACAATTTATATGTTTTGATCTTTGGATTCATTTTTGCATTTTAGTTTCAGTTATTATTTAGATTATAAATTCATATTTTTAATTAGAATGCAAAATTTAATGAATTGATCATTTACGAGAAATTGGATAAAATCAAGAATTTGAAAAATTTGACAATTTCAATGGATATTTGATGTGATATTTTAATTCACCTTTATTTCAGTTTTGAAACATGATTTGGATCAGATTTTAATTAGATTTAATCATTCCAACATCTTATAAGTTGAGAATTTCATAATCCATAATTTTAAATTTTCACTTAGAGTTTATCAGTGGAGTTTATGGATCAATCATGGTATTTATTAAAGTGATAGGGACCAGTCATAACATGATTTATAAGCATACTCCTATGAAGATATTAAAAAAATTGAGGTGTGTGCACCATCTTTACCCTAAAAACAAATGGAAAATTGATAAAAATATGAATTATATAAGATGGAATGCTATAATATATACAAAAATACTAAAGTGAAGAGGAATGATACCAAATAATTTTAACATCTCAAGCCTAAACATGACCTCCTAAGAATGGATGATCTAAGGTATAACCATCATCATGGCCAAGTGTATGAACATCAATGGAATATGTAGGGATGACCTTATCATTTGATGTGGTGTGATTAATGGAGTGTTGGGTCTGATCTAGGATAATGAGTATATCATCACTAGGTGGTTTATAGAAATGTGGATTCAAAGAAGGTATAAGTTAGGAAATAAGATAAGGTAAGAGATCCAAGGTTTTGATCTTGATATTGATCTCATTAGGCTGATCATCATTTGAATCTAAGAGGTTAGGTGGTATGTTGTTGATAAGTTTGAGGTGACCACTATAAACTTAGGTGGAGTTGATAGGAAAGTTGAACCATTAAGATTCACAAAAGGAAACACTCATCAAGGCTTCAAGGGTTTGGAATCTTGAACACACCATGGTCTTAGAATTTTTTGAAATTACAAGGGTTAGTATCACCTTCAATCCTACATATTGTTCCACTGTGAGGAAACTTGACACATTGGCAAGTAAAAGAGGCAACTACTCTCATGTGATGAGTCTATGGCCTACCAATCAAAATGTTATAGGATAAAGGAAATTTGAAGATCATTACCTTAACTCAAATTATGATTGGTGAAATTGTGATAGGGAGCTACACACAACCTAAGGGAGGTATTTGCCTTTAGTCATAACCTTGACATGTGTTGTGTGTGGACTTAAGATTACATTTGGAATATCCAAAGGTTTTTTTAAAGTTAATAAAGGTAACATAATTACATGAACCCACATCAATCAAGGAAAACATGACTTAGATAACACCAATTTGGACACTAATAAAAAGGGGAGGATCATTTGCATATAGCATAATATCATCAAGAATCATAGAAGAAATAGGAATTTGAAAGAAAGAGAAATGTCTATTATTTCATCAATGTGTATGGACATCTCTTCACACTATTGTAAAATGATATCTTCTAATCTAGATAAGGTGGATTCACATCCTACTAGGGGAGGATGAGGTATTTAATTTCAAATAGGAGCTTAATAATATGATTAAAATGATGTGGAGAAGTCTACATATGTTCCGAGAAAAGGTATTTGAGATGGAAGATTAGTAAGTTCCATGATAGGATCCAATTCATCATAACCCATAAGAAGGCTATTGGAAAGAGGTTCATAGTGTTGAAGGAGGTCCTCAAAAGGAAGAATCAAAGTTCATATAACTTATGTTGATAATATGGGGGAGTTTTAATTGGAGGATACATTTGTTAGTTGTATTGAAGGGATGGGTTAGCTGACATAGGTTTGGTTTGAGATAAATTTCAATAAGTGTTAGTAGAAGTTTGAGTATCTTTGGTGATAGGTAAATATGTGGGAAGAGTTATATAAATGACATGATAAGTATTATCCAATGGAGTTGTTGGAATTAGTTCATCAAAAAATATATGGTCTTCTTGCCCAAGCTTTATTAAGTGATTTCAGGAAGAATATTAGATAATATGAAAAGTGTTGGATGATTAAGGTGTGTATATGGGATGAGAATTAATGAAGGAAACTACCCTTCACATATTATTCATATTGACCACATTCTCTTCAAGATTTGGGTTTATAAAACTATCAATTTTATTGGTAGAAGGAGTAGGCTTATCATTATTGTCTTGGTGATTTAGAAGAGGAATTTATGTAGATAGCCAAATGATCAATTCCTTGGTTTAAATCTTGAGTTTTAGTCTATGTTTCATGGGCTTTGAAGGCAATGTCATAGGAATTTTTACATTTATGAATGACAAAATCCTGGTCGAAATTAGGACCAAAGAGAAAATCCATATCCAAATTAAATAATTGCCTACAAGTTTCATGAGAATCACCCCAACTAGCATGGAGCCAACATAATTTATTTGGATCATACCAGGATTTCATGGGATAAGTAGGATGAGTATCTCATAAAAGATTTTGTGATAGATGCTTTTATAACTCTAATAAAGATAAAGGATTATGAATATTTATGTTACTTGTTGAAAATAAATGAGGATTAGGGATGTGGTTGGGTAAGGAAGTTTGTTTCAAAGATTGGTTGGGAAAAATAGCTGGAATATTATGAATGGTATCATAAAAATCAGTGACACCATCATTAGTATCATAATGATTTTTATTTTTGATTAGCATGCGAGTACCCATAATAGATTGGGATGGTTCAAATTGATGCATGAGTAAATCCTGTCACTTGGATTGGTCAATGGCCTCTTCCAATATGAGTGAAGAGATAGTCCAAACCTAATACTACAACTTAGGATAAACAACATTGGTGAGTAGATGAAAGAGGTAATCATATGCCATATTGTGTTCACATTTGTTGCATAAAGTCTTCCACTATTTGATGAAAGCTTGTGTGGTTTCCATTTCAAATTGCTTATAATTAATAAAATGAGCCAAGGTATTTTCAAGGAGGTCACTCATTGAAAACTCTTGTACTAGAACATTAAACAAATCTTCCAAAATACTAATGGAATTAGATTTAAGTTGGTTATACTAGTCTAAAGAATATCCAAAGAGAGTTTTTGATAATAGTTTGGTAGTGGAAAAAGTGTTTAACTTAACCAAATCTTTGTATAGATTTCTAAATGTTTTTAAGTGTAGGGTAGGATCAGTTGACCCATTGTAACTAATGGTAGGGGTGATACCTCCTTTATATTAGTAATTTGAGGTGTAAGGGATTCATTTTGGAGGTGCCTAATTTTTTTGTTAATGAGAAGAGGTTGAGGAATGAGATTACCATGGGAATCTTAAAGAGGAGGTGGGGGGGATTTTGGTTATGCATTCCCCATGGAACCTATTGAGAGAGATTTCTGAGATGGATAAGATGAATTTTAATATGCATAATTTAGTTGACATTATTATCTTAAATGTGTTCATTTGGTTGAGAGTTCAAAATAGAAGTGAATGGGTTTGAATGGTGTTATTTGTAGTCAATGAAGCATTAATATTGGTATTAGTGCCCTAAGTACCACTATGAATAGTAACATGCATGTTATTTTTATCTTGAGAGGAATTTTTAGTGAGGCACTGGTAGCATGATTTGATTGTGGAAAAAGATACACTAGTAAACGGATAATAAGAATTAGCAATAGAGGCATGATTACCATGGGTAGAAAATGATGCACTAGTGGAAGGATTGAGAAGAGTAGGTTGTAAAATGGGCCCACTACATGTAGATCCTACCATGTTAGTAAATATAATTGTCATGTAGGCCAAGGAAATTAAAGAGGAATAGGTCATAGTATGAGAAGGGGTCAAAAGAGAAGGAAGAGGTTGAGAGGCAAAGAAGCTAGTATCCCCAAATCTATGTGAGAATGTGGGGGAAGGTGAATGGGGCTCTTTAGTTTGAAAAATTATCATAATATGGTATATAGTGTAAGGATTATTTCCTCAATGTTGAGTAAATTGATTAATGAAGAAAAGCATTTTCAAAGTATATTTTAATTTAGACTAATCTTCTAAGGAGAAAAAAGTGTTTCAAATTGAAGATGAATGAGGAGGGGTCCCATAGTTTGTAGTATAAGTGGATACATGCACATTAATTTCATCTAGGGTAGGAACCACAAGTTTTTAATGGGACAACCTATTGGGGTTAGTAAAGCTCATCATATCGGTTGCATTCAATTCAGTGTTTTCTTTAAATAGGAAATTTATGATGAGGGAGAAATACTAAGGGAAATGAATCTTATGCAAAGGTAAAGAGGAAGAAAGGATAAAAATATGACCAAGTTGATTATGTTCTATAATCAAAGGGGTATATAATGGTATAGAGTCATATAGGTTGAATCTAAACTATATAAGGGTATGAAACTAAGCTAATAAAGATATAGGGTCTAACCAATTGACTTAGTGTTGTAACCCAACTGATATAAAATGATATAGAGTCATAAAGGTCAACTTTATATTGAATATTATGAGATAAAGTCGGAAAAAAGGATACATAGTCATACAAGTCGAGTGTGTAATGCTTATAGGGGAAAACATAGTCTATAAGAAACTATACTGAATAGAATGACAATGTGATAAAATAGGGGAAATTTTGGCATTATGAATGAAGAAAGAAATGGAAGAAAACACACAAAAAATTGGATCAATGTGAGTGATCCAATCGGGGAACATAGCACAAAACCTTGTACTAATACTAGACAATGCAAGTTTTTTAAAAAACACACAATGATTGGAGAGAAAATAGTCAACTAAAAATTAAATGCTAAGTGTTCATCCTGAGTGTTATTATATTGTGCTAAAAATAGCGAAGTAGAAAGTAATCTATGGATGATTTTAAGAGATTTAAGATCAAAGGGATATATGTTGGAAGTGGTATTGGATTGATATTAGGTCCTACCACCTCACTATACAATCCCATAGTGATAATGGTACTAGGTGGTTTACCAATATATACCATTAACCATGTATTTATACTATGCTAGAAAACCAAGTCAGCTTCCCTCTTGGTTATGATGCAAGTAGGTAGGCCTTGGGAAGATAAGTATTAAATGAGTTTTGAATAATGTGTGAATTTTTAATATGTGAAAAAGATAAAAATAATGTAACTAAATGGTAATTTGAAAAACCACCTATTTAGACTATGTGAGTTATTTTAAGCATGCAAACAATTGAAAATGAAAGTGTGAATTATTACTAATAAATAGTTATTAATTACCAAATTTAGAATAATACAAAATCATTTGAAGTGACACTATATGAAAATAATACACAATATATTTGATTAGGTCACTAATATTATGTAGAATCAAAATTCTTTAAGAATATATTCAAATGGGTTGACTCAATCTTTTAGATAGAAGATAGGATACATAACTAAGTCAACTAGGTTGACTTAGTTTATGGTAGGGTTGTAATTTTAATGACTACTAAATTGCATAAAATAGAACTAGAATTAATTACTAAAGTGACAGAGAGAGAAAGAAAGGAACCTTGGTGGGTTGGAAGATGATTAAGATTAAAAACTTTATGTGGAAGTGCCTTGAATGTTGCTTTCATATTCTACAAACTGAGTCTACATTTCAACCCAGTTCTATAAAACCCTATGTGCTAAAGAAGGATAAGATGATTAGGTTGACCTTTTTGACCTAGTTTATTGATTTGAATGATGACAGAGAGACTAAGTCAACCCATTTGACCTAGTTTGTTGATTTAGATACTATTAGAGAGACTAAGTTGACCTGTCTGACCTAGTTTGTTGATCTAAGACTGAAGAAGAGTATTATGTTGACCTATTCTATTAAATAACATGTATATGATAAAGACCTAAATATAAATAATAAAGTCATTTTAATGTGACTATATGTTAAACATGTGCACAAAAATTTAGAACTATATTGACTGGTTCAATATAATATCACAAATATAGAAAAACAATAAGATTATAGAAATGAAAGCATGAAAGAAAACCTTGTTAGATATTATTGTAAGGTGATTAATTGACCATAGTATTTTATTGTTAATTTTTTATATGATTTTAGTCATGGCATCCATTTTGGTTATATTTTTATTACATTATCATATATTTTAGGATATAGTTGTGTTATATTGTTGGTAATATAATAACCCTTGTATTTTGATTAATATTAGATGAATAATATTATATTATTGGTCTTATATTTATTTTTAGATTAGGTTAATGCAAAACCTGGGGGGATCTCGAGCACTCCCAAACATTTTAAGTTCTAAGCTATTAGTCTTAGCAAAAGGGATTGAAAATATATGTTTTTTCTAAGCATTGTAAAGTGGTGCATAAATCTAGATCTACACATTAAAAAAATTTAAAGCCTAAAAATCATGGAATACATTGAAGAATACAATCATGTCTTTCCATATTCTTTGCATTGAAGTTCATATTTACCCTAAGCATCTCTCAAAAAAAATTAAGTGAGTAAACCCAATTATCTGCATTCAAGTTGACTGTAGAATTTCAATACTAAGTGGTTTGTATAAGCATTTACCTTGGCATCAATATTGATACAAGACATATTTCAAGCATATATTATTTCAATATTTGAAGGAGGAAGTGTCATCTGATGTATTGGGTGTAGCATTGAGAAGTTTTCATCTTCTATATCCTCAAAAATATGATAAAGGTTGGCATTTGTTTAGTGTATAAATAAAAAAGAAAATAAATTTTTAAGCTTCAAGAATTGAAAAAAACCATAAGTGCCAAAACCACCCTTTAGGACCCAAAACTACCTTGACAATATTTCCTTTGTTGTACATTTTTCAAAAACTACCTCTCAATCAAACCTATGGTATTGGCAAGGGAGTCATTTTTCTTCAAAATTAGAATGTTTTAGCCTTTAAATATATTTTTTGTCTCATAAGACTTGTAATCACACATAAGTAATTTGGTGGGTATTCATTTTAGTAAAGGAGAGATTGTGAGTTCAAAACCCTTTATTTAGTAGACCCTCAAAATTTAGATAACCACTAAAGTTACCTATAGCTAACTAATTTAGAGACAAAAGTCATTTAAAAAATAATATATATTTTTTTCAAAGGAGGCCAATTCACTTTTTCCAAAAATGGGGGATATTATTTTTGAAAAATAGAATTAGTGTTTTTTTTGCATATTTTATTTATTTTCCAAGCATTGTAATATTTCATATTTTCAAGTAAATTCAAGAAGAAAAACACAAAATAGTGCATTTTTTCACATTCATATTGTTTGATCATAGCTATGCCTTTGACTCACATTTATAGGTAATGTCATCGTGCTTGAGTTACTGTATACATAGGCTAACATAGCTATAACAATAATGTCTAAGCATTGACCCTATCAATCTTTAGGGAGAAATAAGGTTTAAACATTCACTTAGCCATCCCTTCATTTTACCCATTTGAGTTAGTCAAAAGGCATAAATATTGAAGGTGGAAATTCCAAGTATATATCAAAGTTACATATGCGTATGAGGAATTCCATCTAAGTAGGTGTCAATGACAAGTCGAACCACTTTTATTACTATCTAAGTACCATATCAATCTCTTTCATGTATGTTTAAGATTATTTCATGTACCATCATGTATATATAAAGGGTTATCTTCTTAAACATACTATTCAGTATAATGAAAGGGTGCGTACAAAGAAAGGATTGGTATCTCAAATTGATGGTATAATGAAAGGGAAACCATGATACCTGGAGTGATAAGGAACCAATCCATCACCTTTGGTTATATTCTTAACAATGGCTAAAAATAGGCCAAAATTCTTTCTACCAAACTCATAGCTTCTCTATAGAAAAAACTATGCAACTTGGGAAACTAAACTCAAGACACATTTGGAATTTTAAGACATTTGGCTTGTTGTAAATGGTGCTCTCACCTGACATGCTACTGACATTGATCAACAATGTAAGTTTGACAAAGATAATTGAAATATAAAGTTGATAATCATGTTTGGAGTATTATATAAGGTAAAAAATAATATCCATGAGGATACAATATAAAAATATTCTTGGGATAAGATCTAGATAGTCTATGAGGCCAAAAATGAAGGAACTATTCTTTTTCTGTAGAGTCAACTTCATTCTTTGAAATTGAAGTCTAGTGAAAAAATAGAATCTTTTTGATTCTATGTTGTAACCTTGAGGGATTCACTCCAAGAATTGGGTTAAATAGTGTCAAATTCATCTCTTATACCTATTATCCTAATAGCACTACCACCCTCCTATAGGATACTCATGACTACTTTGATAGTCATAGAATAGAAACCATATTTTGACAAGTTGGTAAACATGTTGCAATAGGAAGAGTCTATGCATATAGAAGAAGATGAATCAGAAGAAAATTATCTCACCTATAATCAACAAAAAGGAAAGAAGTAGATCAAGTCTTCTAAACCAAAACATGGTCATCAATGTAATTCATAGGGGGATAAACAATAGAAAGTTAGATTTATATGTGGAAAACTATGCCATGAGATAAATAATTATTGGTATAACTCATTTTCATAGGGATATTCAAGTAACAATAATCCCAGTCACCAAAAATCATCTTATCCTCATAAAGGACAAGGACAATAGAAAGGTCATTAGAAGAAGAAATCTAATCAGCATGACATCATTACTAAAAAGGAAGATGCCCACTATGATGAGGACTTCCTATATGCTACATAGTCTCATGACGAATGAACATCACAAAGTTTTATCTAGTATATTGACTCAAGTTTAAATTTAAATATGATTATAAGACAAGATTGGTTTTATAGCATGGATGATACTTCCTTGAAAAATCATGTCTCTTTAGGTGATGATTCATCCTACCAAGTTAAATGCATTGGTAATATCTCCTTACCACTTAGACGATATCATTAGAAAATATCAGATGTCTTATATGTCTCAAGAATCATAAAGAATATTATATCCATCAGTCATCTATTTGACCACAACCTCAAGGTTGAATTTGATTGCAAAAGTGGTAAAAAGATGTGTTTGATTATATATAAATCAAAACACTCAAGAATGGTTACATGAGCCTCAAGACTTGTAAAAATGTTCTAACTTGAATTTGTTTGATCAAATAATCAAACACTTGTCACTCAAGAATCAAAATCAACCAATCTATGGCATCATAGATATGGTCATGTCAGTTTTGGATACCTTAAAGCACTCAAAATTTTGAACATGATCTATGAACTTCATCAGTTGAAGAAAAATATAGATCTATGTGTTAGTTGTCTAGCAGGGAAACACCATTGAACATATTTTGGTCAAAGTTCCTCAAGAGAATCTAATAAGTTTGATCTAGTGCATACCGATCTATGCAACCCCATAAGATCCAGTCACTATGTATTTTAGTATTTTATGCTTTTTGTTGATGACTAATCACACAAGAGGTGGGTCTATTGTTTAAAGACCAAATCTCAAGCCTAAAATAATTTCAAAGAGTTCAAAGTAGTAGTTGAAACTTAAACTAGTCATAAAATCAAGGCTCTTCACTCAGATCAAGGAGGCAAATTAACCAGTAAAGCTTTTTCTACTTATTTGAAAGAATATGACATTCATCAAAAAATAACTCCAGCATACACTTCATAAAATAATAGTGTTGTAGAATGGAAAAACTGCACTATCATGGACATGTTGCATAGAATTATTGAAGATTTACGTTTTGCACACACATATTGGGTAGAAGTAGTGAAAACAATAGTTTATTTATTGAATAGGTCACCCACTATAACTCTTCATAATATGGATCCACATGAATCCTAGATAGGGCATAAACCTTCCATTACTCATATTTGATTTTTTAGATGTAAGGCTTATATGCATGTTACTAAAAGGAAGAGAAAGAAATTGGATAACAGATATATGACTTATATAATTTTAGGGTATAGTGAAGAGTCATTAGCCTACAAACTGATGGATCCTGAAACAAAGAATATCTCCATTAATATGGATGTAGAGTTTGATGAGAAAATTAAAACCAATTTACCTTCCAAAAACTCACATGATTCAGTAATCAGACCTCTAGACAATTCAAAAGGTCATAACCACACTGAAGGTGATAATGATGATGAGGATGATCAGTCAGTTAATGTAGATTAACCCACATGAATAGTGAAATGTATTCCTAAATGGTATATAAGTACATTAATAGATGCTAAACTAGATAAAGTTCTAGACACATTGACTAATAGACCAAAGACTCAAAGCTTGACTCAAGATGAGGATAATTTAGCCCTAATGAGCATAGTTCTAGAATTAGTAGAGTCCTTGATAGATCAATAAGCCTTAGAGTCTAAAACCTTTGAAGGATGCCATGGATGTAAAATATCAATCACTAATGAAACAAAAACATGGAAAATTGAAGATCTTCTACCATGGAAGAAGCCAATCAGCTAGAAATGGGTCTTCAAAAAAAATACAAAGCAGATGGAAATATAGACAAGCATATGGATGAACTTGTGGCTAAAGGATATACATAGAAAGAAGGCATAGGTTATGAGGAGACAATTTGTCTTATGGTTAAGATCAAAATAATTTGAATGATATTTTATTTGACTAAACAATTTTGATGGAAGATACACCAAATGGATGTAAAAAGTGTCTTTCTTAAGGGAGATCTACAAGAATAAGTTTACATGACATAACCAAAAGGTTTTATCTCACTTAGTAATGAAGGAAAAGTATGTAAACTCATAAAATCTCTATATGGTCTCAAATAGGCTCCACAACTCTAGTACATAAAGATTGATGAACATCTCATCCAACATCAATTCCAAAGGTGTCTTTACAATCTAAATCTCCACCTAAAATAGTAAAGGGGAGGGATTGTAATTTTTGTAGTATGTGTCAATGATTTATTCATCATTGGAAGTTTAATGAAGATGATAGATGCATCCAAGAAAGATCTCTAAGGATCATTCAACATGATAAAACTTAGGCTTCTATAATATTGTCTTAGATTAGAAGTATGGAAAGAGGAGCACCACATATGTATGTACTAGATGAAATATGCCAACACAATGCTTGAAAAATTTATGATGATGGATAGTAATCCAATTGCTACACCTATAGAGACAAGGCTTCAGTTGTCTCATATAGATCCATCACCATAATTAAATACAAATCATATCAAAAGTTGTTTGGGAGTATTATTTACTTAACATATACTAGGCTAGACATCAACTATGTAGTTATCTATATTTCATGGTTCATGCAAGAGCCAAAGATGTCTCACTATAAAATAGTAAAGTGAATACTAAGATATATCAAGGGTACAATGGAATTCAATGTAGAGTATAAGAATAATGATAATTTTTTATTGATATAATATTCAGACTCAGATCATACAGGAAATATTGATGATTGAAAATCCACTTCTAGATATGTGTTCTTTTTAAGATTTGGTCCTATATCGACTAAAGTAGAATATCATGTTGGAGTTATATTCAAAGAGATATGGTTATGTCACATACTAAAATTATTATGAGTACCACATAAGACACCTACCATCTTGTACTATGATAATGAGGGTGTTCTCAAACTTGTTCACAATCCAGTCTTTCATGAATTTACAAAACACATTGAGGTGCAGGTTTATTGCATTCATGAACATGTACAACAACACAACATGTAGCTCTAGTAGTGATCAATAGAAGAACAATGTGCGTATGTCTTCACCAAGTCACTTGCACATGACAAATTTGAGGTATTTATAGAATTTATCTCCTATTCACTTCAAGTTATGTTGATTTAAGGGGGATAATGTTAGATATTATTTTAAGGTGATTAATTTACCATAGTATTTTATTGTTACTTTGTGTTAAACTTATACTACAAAATATCTAATAAGATCTTCACCAATTTATTCAATTGCTCAATAAATCAAACATATCATAAGGGGAGATATTATCTAAATATATCCATAGCATTCCCAAAGATCTGAAATACTATATTTCAGCCAATCCAAACATAAATTATGGATAAAGGAGATGTCCATGGGAAAGGTATAATCATTTGATTTTGTCCTCTATTTTTTTGTTTGTCACTTATTAGAACTTTTTAAATCTTAGACATGCACATATGATGTTAGTTTTGTATTATTTTTGTTTGATTTTCATACAAACAAGAAATTAACTTATTTTATAATTGTGTAATCATATATTGGTATGAGAAAAGGGAAGATAGTGTGCATGAGACTAGGAGTAAGTTCTTATCACCTAAAGTTACTAAAACCCATAAAAATGGTCAAGGAAATTGGGGGAAGAAGTTATAAATTTATAGAGGATGGAGAATAAAGTTAGTGTTAGGTAATGTTAACCCTCACACATGTCTAAGGAACAAATGAGATAAAGTCATCAAGGAATTCACAATATAGTTATAACCTAGACTAGTTAATACATGTAGCACACCCAACAAGGACATAAAAGAGTATGTTGGGTGCTAACCAAGCCATCATGAATGCAAACCCTAGCATAATTTGTAAGTTAAGCATGGCACTAGATAATAAAACTAGTACATGTCCATAAATGAAAAAATGATAGGATCGAGATAAGTCAGACTATGTAGAGATAGGAACCATAATGGAAGTCATGGGGATAAATAATGGGCGTTATCACTAACAACTTAATATTGATAAACATCTAAAAATTAGTGGAAAATGTCATGGTATCTAAGATTAAATAGAATGCCACATCAACTATCAGGAGGATAATAAGAATTAATTACTAACTGGTAGAAACTAAGCTACTAAGTGGATATCAAGGATGTTTGAAATAATATATAAAGTATAGGTGTAAGAATGAAAATAAATACCATAGAGAGATAATAAAGTGTTTCCTGATTTTAGAGAGATCAACTAGAGAAGGGTGTGGTAAGTTTAATGAAGTGTTAAAAAATTCTTAGAGAAAGTAGATAGGCTATGATAAATTCAATTGCCTTTGAGCATGTTTTAATCCATGTAATAATGAGTTTATAAGTAATATAATGATGTTTATATCCCTTTTATGAATGTATATCTTTTTAGACATTTCCCCAAATGGATGTATGGTGTACTTATATTCAAAGACCTATTTTTTTTTATGTTGTACATATAAGTGCATACTTCTTACCATTCATTACTATGGAAATATAACATACACTCTAAGTATTGATATGCATATTTTGGTCTCACTACTATAACACACAACTACCACTGACCTAAGTAAATTTCATAAGAGGTCCCCTTATGTGATATGTTAGTGTAGGATTCAATTCACTAAATTTTGATGAGTACATGGGAGTTTTAACATGTTCGGTTTCTTATAGACATGTATCCCAATGTCATTGCATGTAACTACCCCTTCACTAACCTAATTTCCCCTTTATGTACCTCAGGTGAGTGTGAAAGGATTGATTGTCTGATATGTTGATGAAAGAGTTGATTCACTAAATGTTTAAGAGCACATGGAGGAGTAACATATTAAGTTACCACTATATTTTTAGTCCAAAATGTTGGGTTACAAATATAGTGGTAACTCAATGTGTTACTCCTCCACTTTCTCTTCAACATTTAGTGAATCAACTCCTTCATCAACATATTAGACAATCAAGCCTTTCACACTCACCTAAGGCACATAAAGGGGAGATTATGGTAGGGCAAGGGTAGTTTCATGCAATGTCACTTAGGATTTCACTAACATGCACACTAATACTTAGATCATATGTTATATTTCATTAGAAATACATGATAGAAAGTATGCACTTATATGTATAAAATCACAAACACACCATTGAATATAAATACACCATTTAAATAATGGGGGTAACATATAACAACATTATAGAGATAAAAATAAAAATAAAAGTATCATTCTATTACTTATCATGTCAAGATTACATGGATAAAAATGTGTTAAAATTAAACCAATCATAACCTATCTAATTTATCTTATAATTTTATGTAACTTCATTATCAATTTACATCTCCTTCCTTATATGGTTAATCTCTATAAAATCCAAAATAATTATAATCTCTCTCTATAGTCTCTCTTTTCCTCCTCAAACCTCTGCATTTTATAATCTTCCAAATAACTTTGCATGTCATCTAAAAACTCATTTGTAGTTAGTGCTCACTATTTTCCACATGATATTTAATGTGGTGTTCTATTCAATGTAATCTTATATGTAATTTTTTATCACTTCCCACATATCTATTAGAAACATAACTTCTATCATATACCTTCTAAAAATCAAGCTAGCTTTGATAGGTTTATAGATCTTAGGTTTTCACTTCCATCATCTTTTTAACTATTGTATATGGCTTACACCTAGCTTTCTAAAATACTTGTTTGGGGTCTACACATGTGATATCTTGGTTGGTGCATACCATAATCTCTTTTAATCATCATCTAGAATGATGTGTATATGAACTAGTATTGTTTACAATTATATTTTATGTGTACTTGGGGTTTAATAGTATCCCAAACTAAATTTGTTGTTTGTTCTTATATAACACATTCATTTATTCCCATATGGTACCTTGATATTGATACTAAATTTGAGTGAGTATGAGAATTGGGTTCCCCTTCCTTAGTATTATAACCACTATTCACACTAGCTTACATTTTTCCTACCTAAATGTTTCCATTATCTATAGTTCTTTTACCTTAGGTTCATCTATGTAATGAACTTCACTTCAAATCCTAGTTCTAAATATTATTTGAAATTGATGACGCTATCTTCCATGAATTTTAATTTTTTCATGACCTTCACCTTGTTTAGAGTTTACACATTCCTAGGAACCATAAGTTTATAATACACTTATTTTATTTATGGCCCTATTTCATACATCTAGATATTTACATTCTTTTGCACAAAACTCTATTGGTGCACTCCATTGTCTTGAAATCATTCATTATGGGTTCTTGGGAATTTCACTCTACTAGTGTGCTTCCTTAACACTAATTTATCTATATCATTTTATTTATCTTATATTTATGGGTCCTATAATCCACTTGCATGCTTACTTTCCCAATAATTACTTATAATGAATTCTTGGGAATTGAACTCTACCAATGTGACTTCTTTCAATGAAGTCCTTCATGTATTTATTGGTTAATGTCCTTCATGTGCATCCAATCTTGGGTTCCATTTTACCTCCCATAATATATTATTATAATAACTTTATTAGATGAACAACTATTGATAAGGGGGTGAATCATCTACCTTAAAATACTCCTTCAATTTCACTTATCTTTCATGAATCATTCATTCACATACATACATTAACCAATGCATAAACAAGCATATATAAAAGTAAATAACATGATAACATAGGAGATATGTGGGAAACACTCTTTGGGAATAAAACACACTAAAACACAACTTGGAATAAAGTCTTATAAGAAAATATTCAAGATTTAGTGAAGCACCAACTCCTCACTAGTCAAAACCAACTCAACTAGTCCTTTAACAAGCACCATCTTGAAAGGAGGCACCAACCCCTAGGTAACTCAACATCAACTCAGCTACCTTGAACCTCTAATCAACTTTGGACAAATTTTTATCACTAAAATAAATATGATCACCTTATTTTTCTTTTCTCACTCTTCCATCTCTTCCAAATAGCCTATTAGGCCTTCTCACTTAGTTAGCCCTTTTCTTGGCAGAATTAGGTCATATGACCTTGATCATCACCTATAAAAACATAGTTAGATATTCATGACATATTTAGAACACCTATATGATTTTATCTACACCCTCTACCTATTTTACAAATCTCTATATAATTTTCTCATATCCTTAATATTCTAACTAGTAAATTAGGCATATTAGACCTTCTCTTTGTACTTGACTCTTGATCTTGTAGACACTTAAATCTGGCCATCAATAACCTCCATCCAAGCTTTTGAATAATTTCCAACCAAATGCATAATTTTTATTAAAAACACTAAAACACATTAAATGATTTGGAATTGATATATTCAAGTGCTGATTTTGGCTAGGGTATCATTAAATGGGGTAATGAAATTTATGGGCTAGCTAACTCTGATCACATCATTTTGAGTTAAAATACCAATTTTACACCTGGGTGTTCTGGATTGCTCTTTCCTATCAAATATCTTACACAAGACACATGAATTTTTTATTTGATTTTGATAACATCCTAAATGGTATAATATATCTACTTAATCTGACATTGACTTCCAATTCTAGTCCAATCAAATTTTGGACCAATAACAAGGCATTCTAATCAATTTGAGTAATTTGTGCACAGAGTGCTTAATCATGCTTAAGAGATAATAAAACAAAATTAGAGCCTAATTAATAATTCCATGGAAACTTGTTGAATACTTTTTAAAAAAAAATTAATATTGAATAACTACTTCATCAGGTGATCTCATTTGTTGGGAAGACATCTCTAGGCCATAAATGCCACAAATATTAGGATTATGGGTCTCTCATGCCTCTTTAATACCTATTTTTCCAATGTCATGATGAGGATAATTATAGATTTAATTCCAAAAAAAATTAATTAATTCTAAACCATACATATTCATCTCAATATGGATGGTTTAGGTTGATTTTGAGCAATCTCAAAAATCTATAAATAAGAGGACTTACCTATTGACTTTTAAGCTTAATTTGTGCAAAGTTACCATGTCAAATTGATTCCAAGAGCTCTCACATGAAAAATTTATGATGAAAAAATATTGATCCAATCCAATCCAAAGCTGAAAGGTGCCAAGGAGAAGAGGAGATAGCCAAGCCTCCTTTGATGAAGACTTCATGAGCACAATTCGAGCAAGCCACTACAACAAGCATTTGAAGCATCTAAGGAAGGTGAAGGATTCTTATTTTTCTTTAATTTTTAGTTGTGTTTTTCATTTTTTTATTAATATCAACATTTTAATTATACCTAGATATGTATTCCATTTAGTGTGTTTTTATCAATTTGTTTTCATTTTGGGACTAACACGATACTAATCATCTCTCTTGAGTCAAATTCCTAGTTCACAAATCTCACCCATATTGGTAAGAAAAAAACACATCCATAATTTTATAAAATTTTTAATGAATTAAAAAAAAATTTCACAAGTCAAACAACCATTACATAGGTTGGTCATTACCATTAAGGGCCAAAACCACCATTAGGCCTAATAGAGACCTAATGCAATTAGGCCTTCTCGAAGCACACATTTCACTTTATCCACCTTAGAACACATTTAGATTAAAAAATGGATGAAAAAATTCATAAATTATTTAATTATACCCATTTTAATTTCACGTTAGGTCCCCAACACCATTTCTCTCATTTTAGTCCTTGAACCACACTATTAAGTCTACTCATAATAAGGCCTTCTTACTGCCAAAAAGTTTGTCTTGAATACCTCTAGAAAAAACATAAATTTTAAATTAAAAAATATAAATATATAAAATTAATATTACATATATTACCTCAGGTTAAACATAAATTCAATTATATTTCACAATATATGGAAAAAGACCTCAAACTGATCATTTTTATATGTTCACTCAAAATTGCACACAGGTTTCAAAACCTAGTCAAGAATATTTAACTTTTCACAAATTCATATGAGTTTCTCATGTTTAAAAATAGATTAAAGTGAAAAAATGATAACTATATAACAAATTAATGTGTATTTTATTCTTAAAATCTTTGCAAAAATATAGGAACACCATTCTCACACACAAAAAAAAAACTACCTATAGCTCCAAAAACATAGTCATGAAAACTAAGACTTAGAACATTTATGTCAAAAAATTTATGAAATTTAATTGGTTAATATGATACTTAAACATATTTAAAAAATAATTAAATATATATATATTATATTTTTTAATAGTAATATTGGTCTTACAGACCAATCTCATGTCTTCACCCTACATAGACCTCACTATGTTAGATAGGTCACTTTGAGAACATTTTTTTTTTTGTATATGAGAATTAAAAAAACTTATGTTAAAGGGGTAAAGGTGATATGTATCTTGAAAAATTACCCCATGCATTTTTATATAACCCTAATCCACTGTAACCCATCCCTAATCTAGTTCTCACTTTTGCCTATTTTCTCACTATCTTCCTCATTAGGCATGTTTAGTGATAGGTCAACTTACACAACCTTTTTAGGATATTTAAGGTCAAAAAACTGATTATAAACTTAAATTATAATAAAATATATGTTTCACACATTATCATCCAATCATTTTCATTCTTTTACTTGGTCAACCCTACCTATTACATCAAAAAACTAATAAACAAGGGGTTACCTATAGCTTCCACTCACTCTTATGATATACCAATTCCACTTGGAGAAACCAAGGAGATTCCTATACATGATAAAATCATAAAAATATATCATAAAATAAATTATAAGTAATTTCAAATAAGATATTTCCTATTGGATCATTATGAGGGTTTTAGGAGGGTTTTGACTGCTTTCCATTCTTAGCCATCATTCATAAAGGATTGCCCCTCAAATCCAAAACCAATTCTAGGACATTTAATATAGGACCCTTACCTAACTACCATGAAATTATTGGATCTTGATGTAAATGTTTCACATGACAATGAACATAATAAAATCATTCTCATGTTTGTAACTCCTCATTTTTTGCACACAAAAAACCTCAACACTAATTTTCATGATTTATCCTTTAGGGTTTAACCTCAAAATTGTTTAAAAACATTGAAACAACATCTCACACCTTTGATAATGATATTATGATCTATATAACCTTGGGAATTGATCTTTACCCCTCATTAGGCCATACTAGTTCTCTTTGTTCATTATGCCTAAACATGTAAGCCATACTTAGATATTAAACACACCTTGAAACCTATTGTATTGATCTTAAAACCTCATCTTCATATTATAAAACATAATACCATAATCACACACTTCTAATAGTTTTCTCACAATTCCCATACTACTCACTTTAACATGCTACCAGGCCTATGCCTTTTCAATAGGTTTCTTCATGTAATGACTAAGCCTCAAAACTAACCTTGGAACTCTTATGAAGGCTTATTTTCCTCTTTAACATGTTTAAAAAACTTTATGCAACCTCAAAAAATTTACCAATTTTCCTTTAAATTCTATATCAAAAAAGAGATAATAGGTTGACTTCAAATTCTCTCTTGTCATAAGACACCTTATCACATACCACTTTGCCATGCATGACCTCTACTCTAAGCTTAAAATTAATGACATCCATCTTGAATTTGACATAAGTGACAACATCAATGCCAAAAATAAAATAATATAAACATACTTCAACAATCTCCCCACTTTTAATTAATGGTAAACACTTAAACAAAGCTAATCATTCATATCTCCCCAAGCTAGATCTTCTTCAAACTAACCTTTCTCCCAAAATAGAACTTTATACCCCTTTCACATTAATGACAAAGGCCCATATTTTGATAGCTACAATATAATCCTTAGACTTGAGACATGATTTCTTCCCTAAACAAGATTAATCTTCCTTTGATCAACCAAATAGGAACCTAAATCATAGAATTACCCAACCAATCTCCCCTTATCTCCATGAGATATTTAATCACTATCATGAATGTGACTTGGTTTGATCAATTCATCATAAAAGTTCTTTATAACCCATATACTATAATCACACCTCCAAATATACTTTTGATAAAAACTTAGATCCAAAAATCAACAAATAACACAAAGTTCCCCCTAAGACCAAGCATCCTTCATGCTTCTACTCTTTAGCTGAGTGCCTCCATGAAGCTTAATGG
This sequence comes from Torreya grandis, assembly GCA_037957365.1. Lineage (NCBI taxonomy): Eukaryota > Viridiplantae > Streptophyta > Pinopsida > Cupressales > Taxaceae > Torreya > Torreya grandis. The sequence goes on along the minus strand of JARHVA010005621.1, from coordinate 881,259 downwards.
ATTCACATCTCTCTTGAGTACTAAAATGACATAAACTCAAAATATTCATATATCTCTATGTCCTTATTATACTGAACCTTAATCATGATCCTCTTAGGTTTTAATAGCCCTTTTGGCTTGACATCTTCAATTTCTATTTCAGTAACATTCTAACTTGGTCTATTTTCCTTGACTCCTTCATCCATAATCTAAGCTAATAAAGATATTTATTAACACTCCTTTGCATCTGAAGTATGCTCTACCATGGCAAATAGTTCACTTAGACTTGTAAATTGGTTAGTATTCATCTTAGCTACTTTTGGTTTCCATTCATTGTCATGTCTTCTTTCTTGCATTTTAGGAGTATGAACTTTCTTATTTTGACTTAAGAATCCATGCTTACAATAATTTTCAATAATACCAACCTTTTAAAAATTAAAAGAAAACTATTCCTTTTGATGCAAACATCCCATGACCCATACCTCTTAGCTCATGACTCTCTTCATAGTTCCATGCATATTCATTCTTGGAGGATGTTCTATAATTCCTTTCTCCATGATAAAAAATTAGTTGAATGAATAACAATAGCCATTGAAAGGATTAACATACCTTATAACATTAGGATGCCTGATAAGATTAGTATTTATTTTTCCAACACTATCATTCCTTGATTGAAAATCAACCTTTTTGATCACATTAGTGTTATTCTTTTGGTATTTATTGAAACCAAGACCAATTTTGTCATTAGTAATCTTTTGACTACTTAAGATGTTGTCTAGATCATTGGTACTCTTTTCAAGATTAACAAATGACTTAACTTTAGTTGAAGCCTAATCAAACTTATCTCTCAAGGAATCCATTTTAGTTACATATGTTCCACATTCTTCTTATATAGTCTTTAAGCATGCAGTCACAATATCAATTAGAGTTTCCACCTATTTGACTATTTCATCTTGTTCTTTTGATTTTTTTATCAGTATCACTTCAAACTAGTTGATTTGATCCTCATAGTCTTTGATAAGATACCTCATCACCCTATTCTTATTCTTCACCATCTTTATTTATTATATAATATTCATTAACTCAACCTCAAAGTCCACCTCATCTTCTTCTTCATCTAAATCACCAATAACACCTCCAATCCATATGGACTATTCTTGATTTGACTAGATTACTTCCTCATCCATGAAGATTAATTCATTTACATTAGGACCATCACGTTCATGGTCAATCTTAGAATCACTTCTCTCACTATAATTAGATGAGCTACAATCTTTCTTGGTGTAAAATTTTCTTTTGTTTTTGAAAAATTTCTTCTTGTCATCATACTTTATAAAAAAATTCTTACTCTTATTAGACCTATAGGAATTCTTGTCATCATCATGACCTTCATCATGCTCTTTATCATATTTTTATTTTTATGATTATGATTTCACTTATTATCAAAGTGTCAAATCTCTCTACAATTAAATCACTTGGAGGGAAGCTTACCCTTTTATTTACCTAAACTTGTTTTCAATTTTCTTGAAAACATAGCTATCAACTCATCATCATAAATATCAGAATCATCATTATATATGAATTTCTTACCTTTTTTATTATTCTATTTTGATTTATTTTCTACCTTGAATGCAAGTTCCTTATTTTTAAGTCTTTCTTCACTTATCCTCATCTCATAGGCTATTAGGGTACCATGAAGTCCATCCATCTCTATCTTGTATAAATATTGTATCTCATCAATAATAGATAATTTAAAATCAAAATTGGGAGTTATAAATATTAAAAACTTTTGAAAAACATTATATTATATAAATTTTTCACCTAGGACTCTTATGATGTTGACCACTTCATCAACCCTCAACAAATAGGTTGCAATGGTCTCATCTCCATTCATCCTTAGGATTTCAAACTATATTATATGGGTTTGAAACTTATACAAATTGACCTGGGATTATCCCTCATGAATAGTCATCAAAATTTAATAAATTTATTTAGTAGAGATACAATGCATCACCTTCACAATTTTTACTTATGTTAGGCCACCCATAATACCATTCATTACTTTCGAATTGTTATCACTAGAGTTCTTACATATTGTATGTATAAGAGGAATAGGAAGAGTAGTATAACCATACATAATTTATTTTAAAAAATAATGACTTTGATACATCAAATATTCCTTATCCTGACACTCTAAAAATCATAGTTGTATCCATTAAATAGCAGAGCCTTGCTTGTAGAGAAACCACCTTACACTTGACTAGCCATCTTTGCTTGTTTAGGATCTCCTTTAGGCTGTTAGTACTCCTTAAAAGGAATTTATGTAATAAAAAATGTTTTAATAATTTATAATAATAAGGGGGTGGGGGGGTTGAATCAATTTACTTAAAATAATATTTCAATTTCACTTATCATCTATGAAGCATTCATTCACATACATACACTAACCAATGTATAAACATGCATATATAAAATCAAACCACATAAGAACATAAGAGATATGTGGGAAACCCTCTTTAGGAATAAAATACACTAAAATAAATCTTTTAATATATTCTTATAATAAATTAATCAATATTTGGTGAGGCATGAACCCCACAAGGAGCACCAACCCCTCACTAAGCAAACACCAATTCAACTAGTCCTTTAGCAAAGACTAACTTGTAAGAAGACACCAAACCACTAGGTAACTCAAAAAAAACTTATCTACCTTGAACCTTTGATCACCAGACACTTTTTTCTCACTCAGCTAAAGATGATCACCTTATTTTTATTTTCTCACTCTTCTATCTCTCTCAAATAACCTATTAGGCCTTCTCACTCAACTAGTCCTTTCCTTGATAGAGTTATGTCATATGACCTTGATCATAACATATATATAGGTTATATATATATATATATCAAGGAAAGGACTATATATATATATATATATATATATATATATATATATATATATATATATATATATATGTTATGATCAAGGTCATATGACCTTGATCATAACTATATATATATATATATATAATAATTACATATATATTACACCTCTATTATGGTATCCAATCCCTCTACCTAGTTTACAAATCTCTATATCATTCACTCATATCCTCAATATTCTAACTAGTCAATTAGGCCTATAAGAACTTTTCTTTATACTTGACTCTTAATATAACCCATATTGGTTAGAAAAAAGATCTCCATATTTGGATCACATTTTTAATATATAATAAAACACATTTTTTATGTGAAAAAACACTACAGAGGTCTGTCATTACCCTTAAAGGCCAAAACCACTATTAGGCCTAATAGAGACCTAAAACAATTAGGCCTTCTCAAAACACACGTTTCACTTTGGACATCTTAAAACACATTGAGCATAAGAAAATGGATGAAAAACTTTATAAAAAATTAAATTAGACCCATGATAATCTCACCTAATTTCCCTAACACCATTTAGATCATTTTACTCCCTGAACCACACCATTAGGTCTACTCATAATAAGGCCTTCTTACTACGAGAAAGTTTGTCTTGAAAATATCAAGTGTACACTTAAATTTTCCATAAAATCATATCAATAAATCACATTAATAGGATATAAATGGCCTAAATTTAAACAAAAAATTGAATTATCTTTCACCATATAGGTAAAAATACCTCAAACAATTCATCTTTATATGGTTACTCAAAATTGGACACATGCTTCAAAACCTAGTCAAGAACCTTTGAATTTGATTACCTTTATAGGAGTATATAATTAATAAAAATACATTAAAATTTACCTATTATACATATATAAAAACTTTGTGTGAATTTTATTCTTCAAATCTATGCAAAAAGACTCAGAAACACCATTCTCAGTCACACACATAATACTACATGAAGCTCCAAAAACATAGTCATCAAAACTAAGACTTAGAACATTTGTGTGAAAAAAATTATGAAATTAAAATGTTTTTATATGATCCTTAAAAATATTTATAAAATATTTAAATATATGTGTTATATGGTTCAATATCAATATTGGTCTTACAAACCAATCTCATGTATTCACCCTACACAAACCTCACTATGTTAGATAGGTCACTTTGAGAACAACTTTTTGATTGTATTTTAGCATCACCAAAACTTATGTTCAATGGTAAAATGTGGTATATATATTTAAAAATCACCCCATTTATTTGGATCCATCCCTAATCCAATATAACCCAGCCCTAATCTCATTATCACTTTTGCATGGTTTTCTCACTATCTTCCTCATTAGGCCTATTTGATGATAGGTTAACTTTCATTACCATTTTAACATTTTTAACGACTAAAACCTGATCATAAACTTACATGATAATAAAATATAAGTATCACACATTATCCTTTAACTGTTTTCATGCTTTGACCTAGTCAACCCTAGTTAAGACATAAAAAACTGAGAAACAAGGGGTTTCTTATAGCTTTCACTCACTCTTCTAATAAACCAATTCCACTTGGAGAAACTTACGAGAGTCCTCTACATTTTCCAATCATCAAACTAGGTAATATAATCTATTCTAATCCATTTATAGCAATATATTTCCTATATAGTCACTATGAGGGGTTTAGACTGCTTTCCATTCTTAGAAATCATTCATAAATTATTTCCTCTCAACTCCAAAACTAATTCTAGGATATTTATTCTAGGACCCTTACCTAACTACCATGAACTAATTATATCCTCATGTAAATGCTACACATTTGAATGAGCGTAAGAAAATCCTTCTCATATCTATAACACCTCATTTTATTCACACAAAAATCCTCAACACCAATTTTCATACTTTCTCCTTTAGGATTTGACCTAAAACTAGGTCAAAAAAATTGACACAACCTCTCACACATCTAATAATTATTTTATGAGATTTGGTACCTTGTGAACTAATCTTGACCCCTCATTAGGCCACACTAGGTCTCTTTGCTCATTACATCTAAACTTGTAAGCCATACTTAGACCTTGAACACACCTTGAAAACTCTTGTAATACTTTCAAAACATCATAATCATGTAATAAAAATTCATACCATTCTCACACATTACCAATCATTCTCTCACAAGTCCCATATTGCTCATCAAAACATGTTACCAGGCATATGCCTTTTCACTATGTTTCTTCATGCAAGGACTAAGCCTCAAAATTATCCTTAGAAGTCTTATGAATGCTTATTTTCCTTTTTGACAAGTTAACACAAATTTATAAACTCTCTCATGCTTGTACTAACATAATTCATCATGATTTACTATGATTTATGAATTAACATTCTCATAGGGATATAACAGGCTTCTCAAGACACCCAATACTAAAAATTATGCTTATCTTTTATCTTGATCTTGATACATGCCAACAACCTAAAAAATGTTACTAGGTTGAAACATATTATCTCTCTATAAAGAGACAACAATTTTCCTTTAAATTATCTTTTGTCATAAGACACCCTATCACATACCACTTAAACATGAATAGCCTCTACTCTAACCTTGAATTTAATTACATCCATCTTTAATTTGACATCAATGACCACATCAATGCCTCAAAACAAATAAAATAAAAATACCTCAAAAAAATTCTCTCCATCCTTCACCTATATGCTTAATTCATTTATGTTTTTCTTCTACTCCTTTTCTAACATACATCATTAATGGTGTACTTGTTCTCTATGTCATTCTTGGGAGGATTTCATTCTTCATGGTTACAAATTTATGGTGGGATCTTCACTAAGTGTACTCTTTAATTATTATTTTTAGGAACTTTTCATCCCTTCCTCTAAACAACTTCCTTTCCCCAAAATTCTCTTTTTTGTTCCTAAGTGCTACACATCCTTTTTCAATGGTATGCTTCATTTCTTAGTAATTCTTTCATACAAATTCAATCCCAACCCCACATATTTCTTTTTCATTATTCACATCCCATGTCACATTTTGACATTATTTTCACCTTTCCACCCCATACTAAATCTTATGGCTATTCTTTTAGTGAAATAATCTTATTTATGTGGTCTTCATGTTTCCCTCCAACATAGATCTTTATGTTATTTACATGGAAATTATCACCAATTAACAAAGTTACTACCTAAAATATTAATATAAAAACAAACTATCATTTATTAAGAGAGTTTTTACAAAAATTTACAATGGTAATCAACAAAAAAACTTAGACATATGGTGTAAGGATTCGATAATAAATCCCTTGGTTGAATCTCTCGAATGGACTTATGAGGTACACACTTATTATTAAAAAATATGTCACAACTATTG